>JARFNZ010168568.1:0-16674 GCA_031763405.1 Balanus nubilus
CCGTTTCCCTGCGTGGGGGGCAGATTTTGCCCCCCCCCCCCACAAGATCTCGAGATCGAACGGACCGATTTGGATAAAACAAACACCATTGGATTCGCCATGGTATGTGAGATCTCTCCATACAAGTAAAACAAATCAGTTTTGGACAAAAATAAGGGGCTGGGGGGCCAAAAATAGGCAATTTCGGGGTATTTTTTTAAACGCTATTGTTATCACGTTTTTCAACCGATCTTTATACAAAAGACGGTTTTGAGATTCTAACATATAGGACTTTAACGTACCAGAACATAACTTTGAAAAATGACAAATCATCGGCGTATTCAGAAATTTAAGAAATGGGGAATTTCTGGAGATTTTCCGGGATTATCTGGGGATTTTGCGATCGAAATTTTGGGTTTGCTTGGCACGATATGATGTTATATCAAGCTTGAATTGCTAAAAATCCTGATATTTGATAAGCTAGATTTGATATTGCGATATTGATATTTGATATGGCGAAGCTAGATTTGATATTGCCCATAGGCGGATCCAGGTATATCGCATGGGGGCACGACCAGACTGCACTAGTGAATATCGCCTTCCATTTTGTGTACCTGTGTACGCCTCTGCCAAAAACATGTGCAATCGCTAATATTTTGCATGTAGATTGCTAGGAAAGTGCATTTGACGCCTTTATTCTACCGTATGACACCTAAGAAGCAAGCAATCCCAAAGATTTAGTTAAAAACCGTTCCGTCGTGACAGAGTGCCTCCCAAAAACGAGGCCCTGGCGCCGCTTCCGCTGAACCGATTTTGCTCAAATTTTTACACAACACTTCTTATTAAATTCTAGTAAAAGTCCTAAAGTTTCGTGACGCTAGGCCGAACGGTTTAGGAGTGGCAATCGGAAAACCACGTGTGAGGGGCAGAATCTGCCCCCCGCAGGGAATAGGGTTAAAGCAAAATATGAAGAAAGCAAAACATTCTTGGTTCCAGGTTTCTCGTGCAACGGCCCGAAGAACCATCTTGATAACCGCTACAACCTCGTCTCAATGACATACGGCCAGCTAACAATTACATACAGCAGACCATGCGGTGTGTGATGTACCGCATGTAATTAGCCGCCGACTGAGCGTGTCTCAGTAGGTACATCTGGTGCCTGGCTACACCACAGCGGCCGTACCCGGCGACCCAAGGCGTCAGTAACAACTGGAGGACACCGCGCAGCCGCCGTACATTCAGCGTTCTGAGAAACCCGGCGGCCACCGGCACCCGGGCGCTCTACCCTGGAGATGCTAATATGAACACTGCTGCTTCCCGCTGTCGGCTCTGCGTTAGAGATGCTAATAACGCTCCCTATCGGATCGGCGGCCCAAATCGGATGCACAATCCACATGGCGCGTCAGGCGCCCCTCGTTATTCATATACCGCCATGTGCCGGACACAGTCGCTCCAAGCAGATTCCGTCTGGTACATGGTGCGGTCAGGTGCATCTCAGTTCAGTCTTGCCACATCCTCTTACAGACAAAGCACATCCCAAGACAGCACCGTTTAGCCGGAGATCGTCCACTCCAGACACAGGTCAAACCCGGCTGTGCCCGGCGTGCCCTGTCCTTCCCGCAGCAGCTGGAAGTGATCCTCACCTTGAAGGAGCTGTGCACCAGCGTCTCGTCGAGGTCGACCACCAGGCAGACCTTGCCCATGTCCTGGTGTCGGACGGGCGGCAGCAGGTGGTCGAAGGGCGGCTGGACGCCCCCGCCGGCGACCGGCACCGGCGTCGGCACGGCGGGCGGCTCCTCCGGCGCCGGGGAGGGAGACGGCGAGCGGGACTCATGGCCGCGGCCGATACAGCAGAGCAGGGAGCGCAGCAGGCCGCCGCGTGACTTCCTCAGCCCGCCGGCAGGCAGCTGACCTGGAGTCGAGGGAGAGGGAGACGTGACGTGACGTGACGTTGAGAGACGTTACGTGACGTTGGGAGACGTTACGTGACGTTGAGAGACGTGACGTGACGTTGAGACGTGAGAGACGTGAGACGTGAGAGACGTGAGGGAATCGTGACGTCATTAACAACAGAGACACACACACACACACACACACACATCAAATAACCTGGAGATCTGAGGGAGAGATAGGCGTGACACGCACATTGAACTACCGACGCACACACGGAGATAAGACACGCACACATATTTGTGTGTTACCTAGCAGAGGAGACATTCCCCGTAGCAATAAAAACAGTTCCCTTGCACGGGTCGGGGTTCACTGAACAGCGGTCTGTGTGTTGCCAGAAGACCAATCGAGTCACGTTCGAGTGTCATTCCTCCGCCCCGTACTGAATCGACCCCTGCATGGCCGGCCGCCAGTCAGCCGTGTTAAAAGTGCCATTCAGACCACTTCTCCGAACCGAAACTCGGACACACAGACAATGGGACCCCATCACCTCATCTCTTGACACGGGACTGTGTATTCTGCAGCTCAGTAAGTTATCTCAAGGATGCGACCAACCACTTTGGCACAAGACCAACAAAAATAGCCCAAAAATAACATCGAAATATATGTCACCGAGAAAGCTTAAAGTACATGTCACCAACGTCAAAACGTACACCGATGACACCATTAGTGTAAGTTATGCCATGCCAGACCGCCACATTTCAGCCCAACTCCGCCGGGTCTAGGCCATATCCGCCCCCGGCACCCGTCCAAACATATCCCCCACCCGGCCTGACCCCGGCAGGTCTCAGAGAGCAGCGAGACCACTACCACCACCTGTCGACGGGCTCGTTTTAGCCGGGGGCGGCCTTTACAGGCGGGCGCCCCGCGGTGGGCCGGAGGCCAACAGACGCCGCTCTGCCGGCGACCCAGGCGACTCAGGGGCCGCCTCCAGAGTCTCCAGGGCTGCAGGGGCCCAGGAGGGGCACAGATTGACCAACCGCACACTTGCAGAGCGCAGCATTGTCACGTGACGGGCCAGTGCTCACGCACAGCGCAGCGGCGGTTATCACGTGCCACCTAGCGTGTACACGCACAGAGCACCACGTGCCGACGGCGGACGTATCGTGCAGGGTTGTCCCGAGGTCAGGGTCAGAGTCAGGGTCAGGGTCAGTGTCAGGGTCAGTGTCAGGGTCAGGGTCAGGGTCAGGGTCGGGGACACCGACCCCCCAGTCGCCCCAAATACGGAGAGACAGGTCCGCGAGGCGGTTCCCGTCACCTGCTGCCCAGAGACGTCGTAGCGCATAGCCAGCCGTTAACCGACGAACCCGGCCGCAAATGACCCCTTCTGTCATACCCTGTGATCGTTGGACATTAGAACCCTCAGCCTGGCAGCCGCGGTGATCAACCGCTGAGTGAAAGGGGGTAATGGTTTGCAAACGTCGCAAACCGCTGTTACTGTCGGAAAACTCGCGTCCAACGGGCATACAAATGGTCAGCGGGTGACTAATGCGAGGACGCCTTCACTTAGTCATCCTCCCTTCTACCCTGCCCTGGCCGCTCCGGGGTTAAGGTGAATCATAGCCGCCATGCGTGACCATCAACGACCGACTTCGCCGCCGCGCAAGCCGATTGTTCGTCCCGTGATTTGGCCAAAACATGGCCATACACGTAAGGTCCATTCGTGGCATACCGCCCTGTCTCCGACTGCTCCCATTCCACCAAAACCGCACGGTTTCCAACAGAGGTCATCAGAGGCACGCCTGACAGCGCCAAACCCCGCCCCTCCCTCCGCCGTGCCGACACCAGCAGCGGCTGTGAGCGGCATCTCTCACCACTCTTCACAGACCCGGCCAATGCTGCCAGCGGTGCCAGCAGCGGCGGCGGCCACAATGGCTGTCGGTGTGGGTGACTGGCACCGCCGCCCGCTCGCCGTGCCAGCGGCGGCGCCGCGCTGGTCGGCTCACGTGAAGGCATGCGCTGAGCGGCGGGGCGGCAGGGCGGCGGCGCCCCGAGAGTAACGGGGCTAACTGGCGACACGTGACGCCTCGAGCGAGATTAGGTCACCCCACAACAGATCGGGAGGTGGGAGTCAGACGGAGAGGGACAGTGGGGATTGAGGGAGGGAGAGAGGCCAAGAGAACGACGAGGAAACGATGTGCTAATTGTAGAATGAGATAAATTAACAACCGAGTGTATAGTCAGCATTAAAACAACCATGTAGGTGTGCTAATTGTAGAATGAGATAAATTAACAACCGAGTGTATAGTCAGCATTAAAACAACCGTGCAGGTATGCCTTGGCAGCCGACAGTGATATTTTAAGTGCCGCCACAAATATAACTTTTGCGACCCTGGCAAAACTATAAGAATCTTGGGCAAAACATGCCCGCCCCTGTAGCTCAGTAGGAAGAGCGCTGGGCTCGCCGGTAGGCGGTAGTGAGAGCCCGGTTCGAGTCGCTTCGGCGCTCGCTATTTGCTCCTGACTGGGATGGTCTGCGGTCGGTTATTATGTTGTTTGTTAATTGGGGTTTAAGGGCGCGAAGACTGCCGAGGTCAACCTGCGCCCATGGTCTGTGGTCGGTGGCAGCGACCACACTCAAGGCCAATTGACGTCAGTGAGCGAGGCGGGTCGTGTCCGGCTATGTTGGGCACGTAAAAGGTTCGGACCAAATTCTGCCAGTTACCCGGAATTTCCCGATCGTACGGTAGAGGTCAGTACCTGTGCCATAAGCTCTGCTTGGCATGGGTTCTGACCTCGCAAATTTGTCCGTTCAAAAGGTTTGGAATACCTTTATAAAAAAGTATATTGACAACATATCACATGACAGGGATTGAACATATCAATTCAATCGAAAACGTGACGAGGACGTGTCGGTAGAAATGAAATAAACATGAGTAGAAAGAACTATGACAGAGACAGGAGAGGAGTGGTCTTAAAGCAAGTGGCACAAAAAGGCAGCCACTATCAGACTGAACATGACAGGGCCAGAGACAACAGTAGAAACCATGGATGATGTCAAAAGAGGGTGACAGACAACAGCTGGAACCAGCTAAGAGGACCCAAGGGAACAAACCCATAACAGTATGCAAAGGGCGAGAGAGTAATAAGAGCAGAGAAACACCCATGGCATGGCAGGGCCATGTCCAGGGTAACATGGGACCAGGTGAGGGTGTGGACAAAATGGTATAGAGATGGGGAATTGGTGAAAGGTTGGTGACAGATAGGTTACAGATGCAGCAAGGGGATGGTGTAATTTATCAATCACAGGCTAACCAGACAGGGCACAACATGACAAATAAAAAGACCTTCCAGGAGGAGTCAAGTGAATATGCACAAGTGGCACACAACACAAAACTATCAGAAGTCAGAAATGATATCAATGGTGACACCTATGAAATGGTTTAAATACAGGAGCTGCTGCCACCCATACCCTCACTGGTCTTACATGGTCTGCACTACCTTGCTTTAGGTACAGCTACATATTGTGTGAAGTTGCTCTGTTATGAATATTTTTTTTTATATTTTTATTATTCATAAGTTTAATATTTAAATATTTTAGAGACAATAGTTAAACAAAAGCAATTTCTGTGTAGGTGAATTATGTAATGTGTTACTTGTAAAATTGACACAGCAAAAACCTACCTTGAGGTCACAAACAACATTAGGCATCACTGATCTAGAGCAATAAGTAGAAGTCTGTGGGCAGGCTGCAGGGGTGTAGTTTCATATTCAGTTGGGTGAGCTTGAGCCCCCCCCCAAACTTGGGCTTGAGCCCCCTCAACTTTGACAAGAAAGTGGATCAAATCTGGGGAGAAATTGTATCCTTCAGGATTTAGATGGATTTTGCTTAAAAAGTCGCCACACCTCAGACACCTCAACTTGTTTCAAGAAGCTACACCCCTGTCTGAGGGTGAACAAAATCAGCAACATGCTCTGGTGTTCTGATCATGCAGTCCCAGTTATCACCACTCTGGCTCAGAACAAAGTGGATATCCAGGTGAATCCAGTGTGGGGGGGGAGGTCAATTGAGGCCATGCCCCCCAAAAATCAACAAAAATTGGCACAAAAATGGCACATTTCCCAATATAAAAGAACAACTTTGTGTTTATAAAGAAAAAAAGAGGAACATTTTTAAAAAAGAAGAGAATGATTTAAAAATAATGATTGTGTTACATCAACTACTGATGCATGCAAATAAATCCAATGAGTTATCTCAATTCTGTGAAACTTTTTGAGATTTGGCCAAGCCCCCAAGCACCCAAAATTGACATCTGGGCCTGCCAGTGCTGACATCAAGCGACAATGCAGTAACAGCAACAATGCAGAAACAGTGATAATACATAAACTGCAACAATGTAGAAACAGTAGGTAACAAATCAGAAACAGCGGCAATACAGAAACAGCAACAATGCAGAAAGTGACCTGTTTAACTCTCAGTGTTGAAAGTGAAACCGAGTGGCTCAACCAAGTTCCTAGGATGATGATTTGGGTTTAAGGGCCCAAAGTTCCTAAACAATACCAGGGTAAACACATAAGAGAAAATAACATATATTCACAAATTATGTGAAATTTAACCAAATTAACTTCTGTGCATTTGCATACCACACTTCCATACATTTGGTTTAGCCTACACAACTTGCATGACTTCTTGTTACAGAAGTTAAATAATGTATGACAAATCAGCATCATACTTTAAGGGAGTCTCATTAAACAAAAATTGCAAAAACGAGCTTCAACAGTCTCAGGATTATTCCAGCTATGTCCGAGGGCGTGATCGCCTGCATCCAGAACTGTGCGTCAAAATCGCCGCACAACAAATAAACAAGCCATTCTCCACAACTTACCGTTTTCGGGGTGTTCATTTTCATATGCTTCTTCCCGGGTCACTTGAGTTATGACAGTCTCTGGGTCCATCAAAGCTCAGACCTAAAACAAATCCATTATATCGCCATCTCACCGTCTGCAACAATCCAAGATGGCGCGCTCAATTTGGCACGCAACCACCTGTTCCACCGCGGATTGTTTATTGCAGCGGCCACGCTCCTCACCGTCAAGAGAGCGCTTTCTTTGCACTTTTCACCGTTCCGCTGCAATAAATTTCCCAGCCCTGCACCTCCGCGGCCCAGTTCACTCTTTCAAGCTGCCCGCACCTCGCTCGCCCCCGTGCCAAATCGGACCGCCAGCAGACCACTGTCCCGCGCGACGGAGTCTCACCGGGCTGGGGGCGGGGCGGGGCGGGGCGGGGGTGCGCTGGACCCGCTCACCCTCACCGCCCGGCCCAACCACCGCCGCCCGCGGGCCGCTCACGGGAACCGGTTTTTCGAACTCAACACACGCGACAAAGATATAATGGCTCATGTATTCATGTACGGTGGAAGCGAAATCTCGCTTTCTGACAAATTCGGCAGCGCCGAAACATTGTGCATAGATGAACGAGGATGAGAATGAACGGCCCTCAAGGCCACGTCACAGGGCTCATGACTGGAACGGCCCGGCGGCGAGCAGCAGGTTCCGCCGCGTGAAGTGCAGCACCAGCACGGGCGTGTGTTTGGTGGCGAACGAGACCATCAAGAGGTCCGGGTTGGTCTTGATGTCCCCCGGCTGCGCCATGTTGATGTCCTCGGCCAGAATGTCCTCCGTGGTCTTCTGGAAGTCCCACAGTTTGATGCAGTCGTCCATTCCACCTGGAGGTAGATTGGTGTAAGAATGTGACAAAACGGTCCAAATCCATCGCTGCTTTGTGAGGTAAGACGTCCAAACCTATAGCTGATACTCAAATCGATACAGCTGACCAAAGGAGTACGGGGCGAAGGACAAACGAGATCTCAACCGTTCAAAAGTCAACATTCAAATTGCATCCTGGCATGCATTCAAGTGCGCATCCAACAGCGTCCTCAAAAACGACGGCGCTAGCCTACGTATTTCCGGTCCAAAGGCTACGTCAAACAAAACTTTTTAGTGGATTTTCCTGTCATTATCCTCCACATCACGCAAGCCGAATCCGAGAGCACGCAATCAACGGGCGCGACGGAAGATGACGAAATTGGACCACGCGAAATGCGTCACATTAATACATAAAATATCACCCAGCATGAGTGTCATACGAGTCACGGGAGGGTCCATCTGGATGAGAAATATAATTGAATTCAACGTCGATAAAAGAAGAAAAACGATTAAACCGGTTAAAAACGCAATTATTCACCGGACTAATTACAATTTAAACGCTTGGCAGCCAAAATATGTGCCATGCACCTTTTCAACAACGTTGTTAAATAATAGGTTTGTGGCCGCAGAGGCTTTAACAGATCCCTATTTGCCTCGTCTCCGTTGCTACTACTACCTGTGGCGCCACCTTTTCCTCGGCATCCGCCGTCCTTTTAGTACAAAAGCACTAGCCCCATACGCAAACTGAGCGTACGACCGCGACAAAACCTCGCTTCAAACCCCATAAATTCTCAACTGATGACGCCAATCACTCCAGCCATCACTACAACATATCCAGTGAACGATTACCAAGTCATACAATGAGAAGTGCACATGACGTGCCGTCGATGTGGCCCCATTCATCCCGACGAGTCTTACCCGAGGCCAGCACGGCTCCGTCTCTGCTGAACTGCAGAGAATACACCGTCTCTGTGTGTTGTGAGAGGACCGTGATGAGGTGCCCGTTGGCCATATCCCAGCAGAGCAGTGCACAGTCGGCCCCGCTGGACACCAGGAACCAGCCGTCCGGGGGAGAACGCCAGGGCGTACACCGTGTCCTGTGGCGGGAACGTGACAGCGTATAATTGGACGTGCGAAAAATTTACAAAGCAACAACAGTAGGCCAACAACAATATTTAATATCTGCAACACTAAAGGAGACGATTATCTACGAATATGAAAATTATTTGAAGCAAAATTACATTCTCTATGATAAGCAGAGCAGCAGCGGGAACGCCATCGACATCACACATTCAGTTTCTTTATTTTGTACAAGACATATCTAAATAAGAAAGGACCACAACGGATCGACGCAAAGGCAAGATCACCCGCCGGTCACTGTTTGTTTCATTGTTTGTAGGCGGTACTGTCTTCAGGCCGGCCTGACCTTATGTCCGGTGAGAGCCCGCACGCAGGAGCCGGTGCTGACGTCCCACACGCGCACCGAGCGGTCACTGCTGCCCGAGGCGATGTAGTTGGAGTTGGGGTGGAACTCGACCACCTGCCGGCGGCGATCGATCGGGGCGGGTCGGGTCACGAGGTCACAGGGGGGGGGGGACTCCGGCCGGGAGAGGGGGGGGGGGGGGCATGTTCATTGCTCACGGCAGCGATACGGGCTCTGTGATACTAGAGTATTCATTTTTTTCTCAAATGTGTTTTCAGAATTGGCAAGTGCGAGCAACGCAGATATCCATAAGGAAAAGACACTAGGGGATTCACTTTCTTTAATTTGCATTGCAGATATCAGCAAACTTTTGCGGAGCCAGCTTTTGATGATTTATGAAGTTTATGATATGATATATTCATTCAGTTCATTCAGGACGCGTAAACCTACGATACGATGCAAAGGCAGAGCTTGAAATGTGGAGGGCTTGAAAAATAAATGAATGAAAGAGGCTCAGGATAATCTGCGATAAGGGACCGGAATCAGTAGTACCACTCCACAATTTACGGCCACTTCAGGACAGCAGGGCAACAACATAGTAGTCATGACATCTTGCAGTACACCTAATTCGCATTATCGGCACTACTCAGTACTCACGTCGACGTCGGCGTAGTGTCCGGACATGACCCGGAGCGGCTGGTGGTGGTCCGTGGCCCACAGGCGCACCGTCCGGTCATGGCCGCCCGAGGCGAAATAGTGGCCGTGTGGGGAAAAGCGGACGTCCCATACCGGGAAGATGTGGCCCTTGTAGCAGACCAGACATGTCCAGGTCTGCAGAGACCATAGCCGGACTGCGGGCCGATATCGGAACGAGTCATATGGACGAAGCCGTCAGCAACATGTATCAAGAACGGAAATCCGTATGCGTCAGAAAATGCGTGTGCTTTTGATGCAGAAAACACAAAATCAACTGAAATCCAATTGCCATAATTTCGAAAACGCCTCGCTTTAAGCACACGGAACGCACGCTGGCAGCGCCATAAAGCGAAAACCGCGAGGTCCTACCGAGATTTGAACTCGGATCGCTGGATTCAAAGTCCAGAGTGCTAACCATTACACCATAGGACCGGCCCACCAAAACCATCCCAAAAGAGCATTAGATTGAACGTTCGCTTACACCCCAAAGCCAATTTCACCCCTATGCTCTGTTTATTTTTTATTGCAGCCGTCGCAGCTTGAGGGAAAGCCACCGCGTCAGCAATAGCAAAAGAGCTCTAGCGGCGCGTTCCGACTACTACCGCCATCTACAGGACAAACTAAAATATTAAAGGAACCACGTCATGGCCCTTCGCACATGGATTAACCTCCCCAAACAAGAACCCGTCCCTTCATATAACTAGCAAGAACAGCCCCTAATGCCGACAGACACCAATCAATCATTGCTGGCCTCTGCCACTGATACCCACTCCCGGCAGCAAAACACTCCCGGCCTCCTGACTCATTTCGACACCGCCCTCATCCTCAAGGAGCTCCGGGCACTCGGGCAGCTGGGGTGCTCAGCCTGCTCAGCCGGGGGGTCCCCCGCCCCCTCCCCGCTCTGTACTCACTGGTGCCGTCCTCTGAGCAGGTGAGCAGCAGGGTCCTGTCCGGGGAGAAGCTGACCCCGTGGACGGGGCCCGAGTGGCCAGACAGGGTGCGGCTTTGTTCGGCCGACCGGTCGTCCATCATCCGCACCAGCACGTCGTCTGGGGAGACACGACGGTGGGGGGTCACAGGGTGCAGGTCAGGGTCATTCAGGGACTAGGGTAAAGGGGTCCCAGGTCAGGGTCACAGGGTGCAGGTCAGGGGCACTCAGGGACCAGGGAAAAGGGGTCCCAGGTCAGGGTCATAGGGTGCAGGTCAGGATCACCCGGGGACCAGGGTAAATGGGTCCCAGGTCAGAGCCACAGGGTGCAGGTCAGGGTCACCCAGGGACCAGGGTAAAGGGGTCCCAGGTCAGGGTCACAGGGTGCAGGTCAGGGTCACAGGGTGCAGGTCAGGGTCACAGGGTGCAGGTCAGGGTCACAGGGTGCAGGTCAGGGTCACTCAGGGACTAGGGTAAAGGGGTCCAAGGTCAGGGTCACAGGGTGCAGGTCAGGGTCACTCAGGGACCAGGGAAAAGGGGTCCCAGGTCAGGGTCACAGGGTGCAGGTCAGCGACACTCGGACTGAAGGGTCAAGGTCACAGGGCAGCCAATATGTCGTCGTGTGTAGGACGGCGAGCGTGAAAGTCAAGGTTACATTATCTACCGGAGTACCAGACTGGATGATAAGGTTACACAAAAAGCACGACTGTGCTAAAAAAAAGTTATTGGAAAGGCTGCTTTGGAAGGAACGACTACACCAAACAAGTCGAGAGTTCCAGGGCTTGTGGTACATTTCGGTAGCACAACTCAATATCTGTCATCAAAGCAGCGTACGTGTCCCGTCAGGCGCAGCAATCCGAGCCGGACTTCAGCCAGACGGCGCCGGTCGCCG
Source organism: Balanus nubilus (assembly GCA_031763405.1). NCBI lineage: Eukaryota > Metazoa > Arthropoda > Thecostraca > Balanomorpha > Balanidae > Balanus > Balanus nubilus. Next base: position 11,515 of record JARFNZ010168568.1, read on the forward strand.
GGGACGTACCGGCGTCCTTGTCGATGTCGGCGAGGTCGTCAGCCGACTTCATGGCCCGCAGTTTCTGCGGGATCAGACTCCAGACCCGCACGGTGCTGCTGCTGAAGCCCACGGCCATCATACTGCTGTCTTCGCAGAGCGTCACGCAGGAGACGCTGGCGAATAGGGCACGTGTCAGACATACATGCTAGAGATTGTATGCATTACTCGTCCCAGAGCAATAATCCAAAAAGATGCGATCTAAAAAAATATGCCAGCCGTCAAGGTCTCGGGCCGCCAGCCGTCAAGGTCAAGATGGGCGAAACGGATGAATTGGAATGAGGTTAAAATATCGTAAAAAACAGATGAATTGGAGAAAGATTAAAAATATCGTCAACAGGTGCTTAGCGCTGGCATATTGACGCAAATAAATCTGTGGCTGAACGTGAACAACCACAAATACTAAACGTGAAATTTTACCATATGAGACAGCATACACCAGTAAATTTGTTCACTCTTCTCAAACACCGTCATGTTCAACATAGTGGATACCAGGGCGGCCGGCACCACGTCAACTGTCAGACACGAAGAAGTCTAGGCCTTACTTGTCGGCGGCGTTGAGGAATGAGTAGAAGCAGATGGAGGGGAGGGTGTCCGGTCCGAGGGTGACGCGCTTCATCGCCTCCCGCAGGCTCTTCCCCTTCTCCCTCTTGTCGATGTCGCGGCTGAAGAGAGCCAGGTGTGATGGGAGGAGGAGGGTCAATGTCGCGGCTGAAGAGAGCCAGGTGTGATGGGAGGAGGAGGGTCAATGTCGCGGCTGAAGAGAGCCAGGAGTGATGGGAGGAGGAGGAGGGTCATCTTTCAGACTGGACGTTACAGTATTAATGCCAAGTCTTATAAACACGCGCGGAACGGACAATACTACTACAAATACAGTAAACAATTGGAAATCAAGTGACGGATAACCAAGCTATTCCAAACTCAAATCGCGGGTAACCAGCTGCGTCGGTGCCGCCATACAGCGATACTTGACATACTTTAGCTGAATTCAACGAAAGCCCAGTTCACACATGCCACGTAGAGCGAAAAACCAAAGGCCTGGAACTAAAGCTATTAAAAACCTAGTTTTGAACAGGAGTCAACATCACGCCTCCGTTCAACCTTCCGTTTCTTTTGTCGCCAGCACGCCCCACTCACAGGTCGGGCAGAGGGATGCGTGTGTTACTGGGCGCGTTCGGGTCGTTTTTGCTCTTCTTGGAGACGAGTGCGTCCTTCTTGGCCTTCTTCTTCTTGGGCTTGTCGTCACTTTCCGCCTCGTCATCCTCCTCGACGGGGACACTCAGCTGGATGTCAGGCTCCTTCAGCAGCCCAAACAGCATCTTCGACTTGTTCACTGCGGAAGGGGGAACAGAACGTGGTGGTGTTGTTGATGATGATGATGATGATGATGATGATGATGATGATGATGATGATGATGATGATGATGATGATTGGGATTTTAGGGCGCTTTAGCTTCGAAGGCTTTATCGCGCACGGGGACCAGAACGGATGATGAAGCTGAGCACAGCTCTGGCAGTCGTGGCAACAATAACAGCGGCTTGCCGGGGCACGGACACTCAGATGAATACGGTAAACTAAGCACGGTGGTGTCGAACTACCAAGTCGTCTGGGACAGGTTCCATGTACGGAAGACACAAGCAGTTTTCCCGAATGCAAATCTGGATGGATACTGGCTGCAAGTCATGTCAATTGACAACATAGTTAGCGCGTGGGAGTGAGTGGAATAGCACTATCTGAGCCCGCACGCCCAGCCATGTGTAAGAGAAAACAAGGTGGTGGTGGTGGTGGTGGGGGTGTGGGGGGGGGGGGGCAACTCACCCTGTCGTCCAGGGTCGCCCTCCAGCGCGCCGGCCGTGTGCTGTATTAGCTGTTTCCCCCGTGGCACTCCCTCAAACACGTCCATCAGGATGTGGTCCTGCACCAGGCCCATCAGCAGACTGTGCTGCTTCTCCGAGAGGTGCCGCTTCAGCATCACGTAGCTGTCGCGGCACATCCGCACCGTGTACGTGTTGGAGCTGCCGAGGGAGGTCAGAGCGTCAGAGTAGCTGGGGTGCGGTGCTGCGTTATCAGCTAGGACGTGGAGAGGTGGTGGTGGTGATGTGGGCGTTAGGGTGCCGCAGCTACTCTGCCCACATGGTGCCATCAACTCAGACAAACTATCACCGCGTCACGACCATAGGTGGATCGAGAGAGGCGGCTTTGGGGGCAAAAATAATAAACAAGTTCACATAATTCTGTAAATTCATCGGATGTCGCTTCGTGATTCATTGGTAGTTGATATAAAGCAAACTTCTCTCAATACAAATTGCTTAGTTTTTTCTTTTAAATTGGGAACTGTGTCGATTTTGTGCCGATTTTGGCTGTTTGGGCGAATGGTCCCATTCCCCCCCCCCCCCCTGGATCCGCCCTTGGTAGCAACTGCGGGTCAGAGCGAAGAAGGCCCCCTGGTGGCACGCATGGTGTCAAGATATCAGTCCAGACACATCCGCATCGTAAACGCATCGAGCTTAACGACGGAGGCGTAAAGGAAGAGGAGGGACCCACTCGAGCCAGTGTTATCCCGGGAGGTCCTGAGCCTTGGAAGCTTCCTTGGAGCCCAGGAAGAAATGTGGACAAGAACTTAACGATGGGGATAACGGCATGGCCTGTTCCATATGCGATAAATGGTACCACGCAGAGTGACAGTCGACAGAACGTAAAAATTGCAGCCTTCTACGCATTGGTGAGGTACGATGAATGGCTTTATTGGATCTGCCGGAGCTGCAAGGATGAACTGGTAGTTAAAGACAAGGCCTGGTAGTTAGCTGTGCTGTTCAGCCACATCGCGAACATATACAAATTATCGCCGGCCTCTCCACTCATTCGTCCGAGCTATCCTGATTTACGCTCCATACCTCTCGCCAGTCATTAAACAGCGAGGCATCCCTAAACAAACTCTCAGTTCACCGGTCGAACTACCATTCACCGGAAGTCTCACCAGCTTACCGGAAGTGCTGTATGAGCTCGTTCTCCTGCATGTGCTCTCTCCGCGTCACGTGGCCCAGCTTCTGCACGTCCGGGTGGAAGAAGTCCTCCTGGTCGGGTCCGAAGCGGGCCAGGAAGGCCTCTGCCTCCGTCGGGTGGTTGTTGAACACAAGCTCTAGGTACATGTGGACGAATACTGGGAACAGCAGCTGGCCCAGCTCGTACTGTGGGAGAAGTAGAGGGGTCAGGTCAGGTCAGGTCAGGTCAGGTCAGGTCAGGTCAGGTCAGGTCAGCGGCCCGTGCTCAGCCGGTCACGCCTTCAGACGCTGCGTCTGTTAGATAAGGTCATAGGCTGTAATAGGCTGTATGTCGCTTCATGAATAAAGCAATACTAGTTTGGTTGTACAGATCGTAAGAACACAGTGAATGTTTATAATTAGCAGAAGCTGTCTCAACAGCTATCATAACTTGACTTGACATGAAGCTATCTTGACTTTTGACAAAACAGCAGTCCAGAAGAAAGGCAGAAGACACACGAACAGAACACTAGACTGGCTCTCTCAATTTGCTGATGATTGAAACCTGAAATCATTTGTCGTTAAGCCATATAAATACAGAACCAATTACTATGGTTGCCGTATAAACCCAGACTTATCACCATCTAGGCCATTTAAACTCAGGACCAATCACCACCAGCCCCATATATGGGCAGCAGCAGCTCTGGCTCCCGACCCGGTGAATGCCTAAAAAGGTGCCGAAATCAGCACCTGTGTGACCATTGCGTCCCCTACGGACATACTGCTGGTGGATCGAAATCGGGACCGCCCCAGCAGGACGCAGTTCGGCACAGGATTGGTAACGGCGCTCCTCCGAGGGCGGCGGCTGACATTGGTGGCTTTACGACCCGTATATCCCAGTTCCCAACTATGCTGTGGACATCATACCGCTCCCAGCTGCTTCGCAAACAGCATACAGCTTGGCAGTCTGGGGCACCAGTCGCAAGCAGACACACAGCTGGTCCCATGTAGGAACGAGGAAAGCTCCTCTATGTCTCATTGTCTATCCTACACCGAGCCGTCTATCCTCCCTTAGTTGCGCGGCTGACCGCATGGCAGCGCTGCGGTCGCGTCCGATAAGGCGTTATAAAGTACACAACAGACAGGATACAGACATACCGACGGCATTAGAGATCGCATAGTTGACGCCCACCCAGCGTCGGCGCGCCCCGTTCGCAGTATCGATGCGTCAGTGACGGCAGTCGTCACTGATCGCAGTGAGCGTCAGTGACGACTCACTAACAACTCACTACGAGTCATTGTCGTCGCGATAAGTCGGCCCACGTCTGGCGACACAATCGGTCCCCCTCTGTTCAGTTGCCCATCTCGATTCTCGGCACGGTGCGCGCGGGGGAGCGCACCGTGCACGTAACAAAGGCGTCGATAAATGGGCGGACAAATCCCGATCTGATGGTTAACAGGCGCTGTAGACGATCTCTGTCCATCACCGGTCTGCAGGGCACAGAGACTCGAAGGCGGCCATTTACATCGAGACGCACGACCCGCCGCGCGCAGACGGCAAGGAGGGTGAGACGGCAGGAGGCTGCTCCTGCTGCCTTGTGCTTTATGATGCTGGGAATGACTGTACGTTGTGGTAAGACTGCGATGCCCACAGCGTTCGGCATAGTTAGCGCAGCGAGGAACCTTATTAACGAGTGATGTACGCAAAACGGAGCGATACAATTTAAGTCTTGACAGCACAATGGCGCAGACGTGTTTTAATACGGTTTCGGACCGCCATATAAGCAATTGAGGCCAAGTTATTCGCCATTACATCATTCATAATGCAGCTCAGAACGTCATTGTTGGAAACTGGTGCACTGCGAGACGGTAAAGGGGTGTAATATCTAGACCGATATGAATTGACCCACTGAACTACCCACGCCGTGCCGTGCCGCCGACCGGCCAACAGAGCCGCACTGTAGTGTCTGTTCAGCCAGCCGCACACAGTCCTCTAGTTGCTCTCTTGATCCCTCCTACCCCTCTCCATTCCTCCCTCCTCTCCCTTCCCGTCTCTTTTTCTCTCTCACTCACTCACTCACTCACTCACTCACTCACTCACTCACTCACTCACTCACTCACTCACTCACTCACTCACTCA
>JARFNZ010168679.1:0-16671 GCA_031763405.1 Balanus nubilus
CCGCTATGCTTCTCAATCATCTCAACTCACAGCATGAACGGATTAGGTTCACATATGAGGTTGAAGAGGATGGCTCTCTGCCGTTTCTCGATGTCAGGGTGCATAGGCATGAGGATGGGCATTTAGAAACACAGGTATACTGGAAGCGGACGCATACAGACAAGTACTTAGATTTCGGTTCGCATCACAGCACTCAACACAAGGCGTCAGTTCTACGCACACTCGTTACACGGTCAGCGAGGTGCTCAACAACAGAGGAGGCGAAAAGGCAGGAGGATAAGCATATGAATGGTTATCCGAATAACTTTATCAAAAAATCACAGGGACGTCTTAGAACAGGGGAGATGGCGAGAAGCAGTAGGCGGGGTCAGGATGATCAGGGCCAGGAAAGGGAAAGAGGAAGCGGTAGTGAGGGAAAGGAGCGTTCCTTTGTTTGTATTCCTTACCCCTTGAAGATGTGGAAACATATGTGACACCGATGATGCGACGCTTCCTAATAACGTGCAGTGGTGGATCTACGGTAGGGCAAAATGGGCAATTGTCCTCCTCCTCCCCAAACCGCCTGAAATTGGCGAAAATTTGCACATACCCTGATTCAGAAGGATCTCTAAACAGCTTGTATAAATGAACGATTGTTTAAAACGTCTAGCAATGCATAAGGAAGTGAAATATCAAATCCGATGAATTTTCTGAACTTCGTGAAACTTTTTGAAGGTGAAACCCCCACAACACCAGAGACCGGCGTTCGGGATCTGCCAGTGTAGGGAACTGTGAACAATTTCCCATGATCTTGGATTATCATCCAACAGATAATATAAATAATCATTCTGAGCTCTTTGTTCAGATACCGAACACAGACAACATGCAGTCGCTCAGATCACCTTCAAAAACAGAATTGTGAACTTGGCACGAGATTTGCAAGGACAACGCATAAGAAATACAGGGTGTTTACATAGAAACGTTAAAAACTATTTGCCCCAAATACGTAGAAAAAGGGTTTGACTACCAGTTCAGCGTATATTTTACATTTCATAACATTCTAACATTTTTATTTTACCTCTTTCCTCACTCCCTCAACTCGCAAGATTTATTCGGGCGCTGTTGGAATGTAACACCATGTTCATCCCGAGACGCTTAGGCTTCGCAGTTAACGTGTTACTTTGCATCAAGAACTTCCGCCGAGTCCAGCCCACCTCAGCATTTCACCTTATCATTCTTGTTACGGGGAGCTCCTGAAGAAAAAATGGACTCCTTACAACCAATGCTCCGCCTTATTAACATTGGCTTATCTCGACAAGAAGCTGCGCCCCTAAGAAACCCCTCTCGAGGGACATGTCATCAGCCGGCGGACCCCAGATCAGCTGGCCGGCAAAAATCTGAACCGATCGTGCCTTGGCCATTGTTAGTACGGTAAAGGCCGTACAGAAGTTGTGATAGGCAAGGCAAAAATATAACAAAGCAAAATAAGGTCAGCAACTCTTTTGCCAGTTGTCTGGACTTGGCAGAAGTTCTCGAGGCAACGCGCCACGCTAACCGCGGAACTCAAGAGTCTAGGGATGAGTATGGTGCCACATCCGAACGGCGTCTGAATAAATCCAATTGGGTGAAGGAGTGAGAAAGTAGATAAAGTACAAGTGTTAGAATGCCATGAAATCGAAAATATACGCTGACTCGTAGTCAAACACCTTTCCTATGTATTTGAGGCGAATAGTTTTTAACGTTTCTATGTAAACACCCTGTAGTTTATCACTCAGGTTAGGGTCTGAGCAAAGGGTAGGTAAAACGCCGCATGTCCCGTCGTTAGTCCACCTGTATTAAACATGAGCGTCGTCCATCAGTCTCTTTGATGGCAGCTGACAAGGCGCTGTCGCCCCACCCCTCCGTCAGCCTTCCTCGGCGGAACACTGCCCGCTCAGCCGCGTCTCCTGCCGTCTCCCACTGCGTCTCCCGGGCCGTCTCCCGGGATGACGTGCCCCCAGGGCATGTCAGAGGTCGGCCAAGGTCAGCCGCCGCTCGGTGGGGATCGGCCGCCCCCTCCCTGGCCACAGGCAGCAGCAGCCCACACCAAAGGGGCCGCCGGAGACAGGACGACGGCGGCCGACGCACCGGTGCGCCGATATTATGCAAATTTGTCGGTTCTTCGTGATCTAAGCGGCGCCGTTATGATCAACGCATGCTCACTGCATCGTACAGGATAAACACCGGAAACAATCGGACATAATTCAGCTCATAGATCATAGGGGATCGTACCGTACAAGTGGCGAGAGTTCGCTCAGCCGCCGTCGTGTTTTCAGAAGCTCCGTTTGATAGACATTCCTGGCATTTCAACTCGTCATGTGCGGTTGAATTCGCCGCAGCATACAACGCAGAGCGTCTTATGAAAAGACAGGACGTGCATTGCTGTGGTGGCTAGCGGGGCTTCTCCATTGCTAACACATCGGAATGAAATGCGCTGGCGTCGGGAACAGATACAGAGAGAAGGGGATGGTAGGGGGGCTCCGCGGGACCCGCCGGTGGCTCCACCTGGCCACGCAAGAAGGCGAAAATCGCAGAAATGACAAATTCCCAGTGGAGCAGCCAGAGAAAGGGGGAGGGCACGTGCTGCTCGACCCAATGAAAGCGATTGAGTGGTCGAAGTACTCATAACCAGGGACGTAGGAACGTCACGAAAAGTGAGGGGCCATTGACACTTTGACCTCGTCTCGAGAGAAACATAACACCTACCCTTAGGGAGGTTTTCTTTGCAGTTCTGAGCTCTTCTGCTCTTATCGCCTTGGCGAATCTGTAGCGAAATATGGCGAAACCGAGCAAAAAGTAAAAGAAACGTAAAGCGAATGTTAATGCTCAATTGCTAAGTTTGGTTTTCATTGCACCGTAATTAAAAAATTATACATTATTAGCCTCCCATCAACGTAGTTTCTATATCAGTTTCGGTCCTGCTTGTGTTTGTTGGTATTTTTGGCCCGTTCAACTTTATAAATTTTACGTTTTGGTTACGTTTGCTCTACGTTTACTGCCAGTGAGGACCGGGCCTAAGGGGCTGTCGGCATGAGGGTCATTCGGTAGATCTGAGAGGTCTTTTTCTTGGGTTTACACGCTCTCTGGAGGGGGCAAAATGTGACCCCCTCTTGTTTCTCGAGCGTAGCAAAAAAATCGGCAGCGTGCAGCGCCGTCGTTTTTCAGCACCTGCCTAGAATTTAAAAACAAACATTGTGTGCAAATTTTGATCTCGGGCCAAGTCAGGTAAGGTCACCAGGCCAGGTCAAAGTACGGACATGTAAAAATGACCATTTTGCAAGTTTGCGGTTGTGCCGTGGCCACATTTTTTTGCGGGTCGGTTTAAAACTTTCAGGATTTCATAAGTGGACAGATACCTACAACCTGTATATCTCGGATTTTCTCATCTCGGTGACCTGAGGTCAGGTCAATTTCCTGGCTATCCCATTATAAGTCAATGGGGAAGATACAGATCATTCCTTTTCGGAGGAAACGTGTCATATCTGTCTTATTATTACAGGATCATGTAACCTTAGGCTATTCTTGATGACCAAAGTGCAATGTTTGATAAGTGACGTTATCAAGGTTATCTGAGGTCACCCGAGGTCACTTACGCTTTTTTAAATATAACTTTTTATAGAGAAGAAAGAGCTAAAAACGTGCAGAAGGCACCAATGTGTTAGTCTCGTCAATGCGCATCGACTGATGTGCAATATGACGTTTCGGATCAACACGTGACCTTGACCCGAGGTCAAATTTTGAAGTGGACCTGTCAAGATCACCATGTATAAGCTTTGAAGCGCCTGGACGAGAGAAACACGATGGTGCTAAAATTAGTGTTCTATCTTTATTAGATTAAAAGTTATTAGCGCAAAAAAACAGCCTAGAAAACGGTCATTGACCTTTCATGACCTCTGCAGCCTTAACTGTTGACCTGAGGTAAAATCTGAAGACAATACCGCGTTAGGGAATTTCAAGAGCTAACGGCTATGGGAGACCAGGGTTGTGCTCGACACATAAGTAGTTGAGTCAAATTTGACTCAACTCTGACTCAAATTAGTCGAGTCAGAGTTGAGTCAGTCGAAAAAATGATTGAGATTGAATCGAATCAGAGTTGAGTCACATGGATTGTCGCTTGAATCAGAGTTGAGCCACCTGGATGCTGCTTGAGTCAAAATTGAGCCCTTCTGAGTCAGATGAGATAATGCAGTGTCTCGAAATAACAGTTTACATATTTGAAAGACTTAATATTGCATCTTTGGCGTTGCATGGAAAGAACGGACTTATTAAAATATCCCGACCGCAGCCCCCCCCCCCCTGCTCAACAACTTGTATGCTGTTGAGTCTAAAATGAGTCGACTCAATCTTGAGTCAATCGTGTCGACTAAAGGAACTTTCGCCACCTCCTTGAGTCAGAGTTGAGTTAAAAGTTTAAGGGGGGGGGGGGTAAAAGTTCAGAGTTGATAGTTGAGTAAGAGTTGAGTCGAGTCAAAATATTTGTTGAACCATTTGAGTCAGAGTTAAGTAATAGTCCTTCGGAAATGAGTCGCAGTCAAGTCAGTAAAAAAAATATGAGTCGAGCACAACCCTGTTGGAGACAAGCTAGTCAAATTGAGAAGTTTCACCAACAACTTTCGTGGGTGGACATTCTCCACTGCTGCATTCTAGAGCAAGTACCAGTTCTGCGCTAGTGCAGTTTGAGAAGTTTTTATTGCTAATAAAAACTGGCCAACAAAATTAACTTCAGACCTATAAAATTATTCAGTATCCAAAGCTTCAAGTTCAGGAAAATTTATTGTTCAAGCAGCTTAGATTCATCGGCTCCCATACGCACGTGCTTATAGTCCGACAAAGAATGTTGTCAGCCTCATACGCCCTCTATCACCGTTACGAGTCGTATCGCATTTCGGTGCGCTTTAACTGTCCAGTACGTACTTTGTTTTCCCGCCTGCATTGGTGCAATGCTCATCAAACTAGAAGACGTCCAGTAGATCACGCTTTATGAGACATAATATGAGCCAGTATTCCCAACGTAATTCAAGTTAAAAATGCACATGCAGAGAGTTCCTTTGCGGTTGCAATGATAACATAAAGATGATTCCTCCATCCACATTTCATTGGTTATTTTAGGTGTCCGAAAACAATGGTGGCCTTTCATGTTTGCGTTTGAGCCGAGGAAGACGCACATGCGATTATTTGTTTTAAGTGTTAACGATAGTGGGGAGTCTGACCGATATGCCATACCATTGCAGAAATGGTCCAAGGACCATATTTAGTCTGCATTGCCCGCTGCCGGAGATGTATGCATCGCAGATATATAATACCAGATAGGGACGAGTCTCCTGTTTCTTTAAAACATTACAGGTGTATATGATGATGAGTTCCAAGGAACTATGTTATGAAGGGACCGTACCTATTTGCATGCAATCTTTTTAGCGGTGAATGTTATATTATACATAATGGAATGTGAGTCAGCTTAATCAGATTCAGATGTTCAGGATGGTATACTAAGATTTTTGAACCTAACATCAAACTTACGTAATTGATAGCTACCATATCAAGCGGGAAATTGCAATGCAAAAGTAAAGGTTCAGAAGGGAAAATATTAAAACAATGGTAGTAAGGAAAGCCTTCTGGCTTCTTTTTATATTTGGTTCTACTTTTTATAAGACTGGAGCCCAAAACCTATCATCTGAATCTGAACTGCTGAGGCTGTTGATTAAAAACTTAGACTTGACTTGGAGTGTATCATTGTTGTATATGATCATAGATAGATTCTATTTTCACGATTTTGACACTAAGGCCCGGTACTCACTGAGCGAAAAATAAACGTAACGTAAAGCAAGCGTTAACGCTCGATTGACTTATTGTGCTTTAACTGCACCGTAATAATAAAATTACATCTTATTACTATCCCTTCAGGGTTGTTTCGATATCTGCTTGTGATCTGCTTCTGTTTGTGGCCGTTTCTGGCTTGCTGAATTTTGCAAACCTTACGTTTTGTCTACGTTTTCTCTACGGCGAGCGACGCAACAGCGACAGCCTGTCTGTCGCGCGATTTGAGGGACAAACTCAGATAAGCTAGGCTCGGTTGTGCGTCTTGCCTAGTGTGAGTCTACCCTTAGGTATAAAACAAAAACATTTAATACCTTATGTAAAGTTATTTCATAGAACTTCATCATAAACAACACTTCTTCCGAAAGATGTTTGTAAAATCATTTGTAAACAAACAAGCATTATGCATGATAATCAAGAACATTTTATTCCGGTTTATAAAATTGATTGATAAATTGACATTTTTTATTATTATTTTAACGATAATATATTTTTATCTCACAATAATATCATTTACAGTGACTAATGTTTTGAAATAAAATTTGTGTCATACTGCCATTGTAAGATCCAACATCACGGATCTTTTGATTGTGAATCACGGATCTTCTTTCGATATTTGCACATGTTTGTTGCCAACATAATTTACGACAATCTATAAGATGTAACGGTTTACTAAAAACTTGTATTATAACGTTCGTAATTGCTTAACCCTCGCCAGTGTTGGATAAAACTACTGCGTCTCCGTGTAGAGGGTGGAGGTTGATGCAACCCCCTTGCCGATTCGTACCTAATTAAGCTAGAGCTTCGCGGTAAGGACGAGCGTATTACTTGTGACGAGAAGAAGCCGATGGTATCCAATTTTTTAGGTCATTTGGTGACCTCTGAGGTCAGTTCGATGACCAAAAATCACCGAATTCCATTTTTGCCGATAGAATGACTTCTAATCAAGCTAGAGCCTCGCCCTAAAGACCAAGACGTTTATTTTGGTCCGTATAATTCGTTTTGATACATTCCAGGCATCAATTGACCTTTATTCCTAGTCAATGGTCAAATGTCAACTTTGGTCAACTGAAGTAAGTGACCTTGCTTGACCTGTGACAGATGATGGCCTTATTTAAACCCTTATTTGTGTAAAATGATTGTGAAATTCGAAATTTGCGCATAAAATCACCCTAGAAAGTTCTGGAAATAAAAAAGGTCACCCGAGGTCATCAGAAGTCATTGACCTCAGTTGGCATTTGGGGTGCCGTGACCTCATCGGAAACCATGGAGGTCACATGGTAACACCTGTTTGTATGCTCTTGAACATCAAAAATCAGGAAGAGTGCGAGTTATAAGCATCGATATGACACGGAACGTCATTGCAACCAGAGCGTGATGCAACCACCCCCTACACTGGCGAGGGTTAACCCGCGCACTGCCGGAGGGGGATTTCTGCTCCTCCCTCTGGTTTTTCGTCGATAGCGAAAAACGGCGATGCGCCAAAATTTACGCACCTATTTGGACATCTATTGCGCACATTGTGTGCAAATTTTGACCCCAAATCATCTCAGGTCAGGTCACCAGTCTAGATCACGTGACCCCACTTCCACAAATTTTGCAGGTGTGCCACAGCTACAGTGGTTAACTGATGGATTTGAAACTTTCAGCAATACATAAGGTCTTCAGTACCTACAACGTAAATATCACATATTTGTATGTTGGTCACCTGATGTCAGGTCATCTTCATCACCTCCCCATTATAAATTAATGGGGAAATATTCAATGTTTCTTATTTCAGGGATACTCATATCAGTTTATTTATTTCAGGATCATGCTATCTTAGGCCATCATTGATGATACAGGTGCAATATTTGATCAGTGGCCTCTTACAACTTCGTCCGAGGACATCTAAGGTCATAAACCCTTGTTTGCCAATAACTTTGGATAAATTGAAGTTAGAGACGGGAAAATGGTACCGAAGTGTTTTTCTCGTCAAGACGCATCGACTCAAATACATGGCCCAGCTCGATCCACTTGGGTCACCACGTGACCTTGACCTTAGGTAAAATTTTGAAAATGACCTGATTAGGTCAAACTTGATATGCTGCGATTTGTCTGGACGAGAGGAACACGATGGTGTCAAAACAATTGCGTTATCTTCATAGCTAAAAAGTCATCGTGAAAAATGATTTAGCAAATAATGCCCTTTTTAACCTTTCAGTATCTCTGCAGCCTAAATCGTTGACCTTAGTTCAGGTATGATGTAAAAAATGCATTTTTGAAAAAATGTTCCAGCTATTCGTAAAATGGCAAAATTTGACCTTCGGTGACATCTGGTGACTTCAATATTGACCTGACCTGAAAATGACCTGTGCAATTTTGTTTAGTCCTTGTGACGATCTATCTAACACCGTTTATCGCTTGTCGCTACGTTGCGTGGTTTTCGGGATCTTAGGGGGGGGGGGGGGCGGAAAGCACCCCCTCCCCCCCACCACCTCCCGGCAGACGGTGTTCGGCGAGAACCCCCCGCAGTGCGCGGGTTATTATTATGTGTTCAATAACTTTGAACTATCTGAAGTAGTGAATGGTGTAAGATGCCCAGGGGCCAGTCTTACCCACCCCGGAGGCGTATTTCTCAACACTTGGGGTAAGAATAAAAAGCCCCTTTGCATGCATTTAGAACAAAAAATGATCATGAGGAAAGGATGCGATTCACAGGTATCTAATGCATTCTTTAGACAATGAAAGCGTTCTCAGTGTTCGTGAAAGCTACAACATCTGGCTTTGTCACATGGTAATTTACGTTTCCCTAAACCCTGGCATCTAACCCACCCTCCTCTTATCCGCATGTGAAGCTGCTTTACATAGAAGCATGTTTTCCAGCTGGGTGATATCCGAAAGCTGAACGTAAAGGCCCGTATTCTAAACCACTTCAGCCTCAGCACCGTTCATTTGAAAGTGGTATCTCATTTAATCCGATCTGGCACGGACCAACGGGTTGAAAACCTTCATTCCGATGACGTCACGCAAGTCAGACCCTCTCGTGCGGCACTGAGCGATTTCCGTTAATCCGCTTTCACGCTAATACGCTGGGGTGTCTTGAGACCATCGCATGGGGCACCCTCGCTGCTGACCGCGCTGCCGGAAGAAGCGTTAATCCCCGTTCCCCAATAAAAAACGCCGTCTTTACTCCCTTCCGCCGGAGTCATCAGGACGTGAGACGTGTTCATCAGAGCTAATTTACCTCCTGAGATGCTCCTGACTGATGTCTCGCTGGCGTGGGGTGAGCCGTGACATCACGGTACAACGGCAGCGGCATTGTTTCATGGAGAGTGATGGCTGATGACGTGTGGACACGGTCTGTGGTGGCTTACCTTCTGCATACAACACCGTCCTACGGTGTATTTTTCTCATACGGTACACGGAACGCTTTGCTGTGGTGAATTTCATGGTGCACGTACACAGGGGCGTAGGAACTCATTTTAAGTTGGGGGGACAAAGCAGTGACTCGTATCTCGGAGGTCACATTTCGGTGCGTGGCAAGTCAAGTCGCCTAGCTGGGGGTTGGGGGGGGGGGGGGTAAGGTAGAAGATATTTTAAAGTTAACCCTTTCCATGCAATGCCCATATTCAATATCACGACCGATGCAACCGAAGTACAGATAGGCAATTTAACTGCCTTGGATGTGGCATCCCCGAGTTCATTGGGCCAATTTGAAAGACATACCTGTGTAAATAGCGGTATAAGAAAGCTTTGGACAATGTGTAGAGGGAACATACTTATACTGTGCGAGTGGTAAGGGTTACCGCAGGTCAGATAAATGCGAACCAAAATATAATTAGTTACCGTGTCATAAGGTTTCAGCAGATGCAATGGGGCCAGGTACCATAAATCTTCCGCCGCGAGAGGCACTGCAGATAAACTGCTACCAGAGGTCACGTCGGGAATCAGCGTTTAGGCCAGAAACTGCGTGAAAAAATAAGCTACGTTGAATCTGTAAAGCATCTGAACTACATGTTTGCTAAGTACGCTTTTTAGATTGTTGGGTAATCAAGACAAATCATTGTTCAAGCACTCATGAGCATAATCTATCTTGCTTGGTCCGCTTTGGTGCACTTATAATGGACCAAACTATATACCTCATAGTCACTGTTCCCAACACCACTGGATCGAATGGCGTAACGGCCTAGCCTAACATTCCCTCAAATCTGTCAAACAGTTTCAGAGCTCATCTGCCACGAGTTCAGCTTATTCTCTTGATTGGACCAAACTGTATCAAACTCAAAACGACGCCGTTTATGAAAACATTGTAATGTTGGAAATATTGCCTAGTTTTGGACACACAGTTTCGAGGCATAAGCTCGTCTGGCGGTCTTAGGCGGTTTTCATGTATGATCCACTTAGAACAGGCAAAATTGGATTTGGATCACTTAGTAGAGTAGACCGAACTGCATGAAACTCATAACAGCTAAGTAAGGACCACGCCAGATTGGATGTTCATTATATCGCCCATATTGATCGAAAGTTTTGTAACATCGGTATCAACTATTTTGATTCAATTTAGTCAATTTAGGGTGAATTAATGTAGACAAAACTCAAAACGGCACCCTTTCAGACTTCCCTTAAATTTAGTTCAAGTCGTTTAAATGGACCGAGTAGCGTGGTCAGGATCTGCACTAAATAGGGTTTGTTCTGTACCCTGCCTCCTTGCAATGAAAAGGTGAGAAGATCGTCCCGATCGGTCCACTATTGCCCGCACATGTGTATGGATCATTCTGATAAGTCATATCCGAGCGTGAAAAATAAACATTGAAAACTCGGCATGTCCCAATGCATTCAATTTAGGTCTGAAGTTATAAATAACAAATGTAATGCATTCAACTATTAATTTTCTGAAAAAAAGAAGAATATGAAATGGTGTGAGAACATCAATCCCATACGCAGGACCGCATAGTCACGTAACTGCTGCTGAAGCCCAATTGCATTTCATCAGTGGCGCTAGCTAGCTACTTTTCAATTAGCAACATACTATCTAAATGTGATGCAATAACGCAAATGTCCATACGAGTTTTAACTTAAAGGGAAATAATTACGTTTTCCCAGGAAAATGGAGTTGTAACTTGAAAATGATAGAGGACATGAAAACATATTGTAAATTGAGCAAATTTTTCATACAGTAGGTTACATCGAGAGATTTTCGATGTAAAAGTTGCTAAACGCTCCACGCTGGAGAAATAAGTACTCGGCAAGTACTGGCCAACTTTTGAATTACTAAATTGTTTACAGTCGATATAGCGTTTGTTTTACAATAAAGGCATATACCATGCTTCTATTGCATCTTTTTGCAGTGACTTAAAACAAAAAAAACTAACTTTCAATTCATACAGTCACGCCATACCAACATTGGATTTGTCCAAATTCATCCTTTTCCCCACATGTTTATAATTTAGCAGCCTCGTTCTATTTTCAAACAATAATAATAATGCGGGGAGAAGCGTACCAATAGAGCCGCAGATGCCGCGGATGGGTACTGGTAAGGAAGGGCACCGTCGATACTTGGGGCAGTATTCAAGTATTTGATGTTATAATTATTCTCAACTTACAAGTTACAACATTGAAATAGGAAACAATTTCGTTTCACCTTTTTATTAAAATATAATCTTTATAATACCATACCGGGGCCAAAAGAAATTTGTAATGGAAAAATAAAAAGGTAATTATCTCCCTTTAAGCCGGCCCGAGCAGGCTGTGCTTCGTTTGGCGCCTTCGAAGCCGGCTCAATGAAATACTTTAGTTTCGGTTTTAGGCTTTTCCATGGGCATCAGAATTGAGCTGAGGTCGATGATCGTACTGAGCCGCCATCGCAAATGCCCATTGAAACAGGGTCATAGAAGTTGAGCGGATTAAAGCCTTGAGTGGAGGAGGGCTCAACTTCATTTTGTCAGGACTTAGGAAAGGTATCGTTACACAACTCTTGCGCGATGTCGTGTCTTCCGGTGACCTAATCGATCAATTCAGTTTTCATCAAGTTGCTTCAACCTTACCATAGACTCTGACACCAATATTTGAGCTTGTATGACCTAAGCGTGAGAATATGACACCCCTTGCTACTGACGAAGCCGAAGGGAGCGTCTGAGAGACGCATGAGGGCTTCATGTGCAGGAGGGTCTTCTTTTGAATTGGAACCAACAGCTATATCCTCGTCAAAGCGCGCTTCGACGTCGTGGATGGTTCTACAGGTGGTGAAACAACTTAAAGGGAAAAAAGTCAACCTTGGAAAATTCGTGCTATAGAATCACTAAGCGGAATGTGTGAATGGCAATGCTGGTGTCAAATCGTCTTGAAATTAACGAATAATAAGGCTATACAAAATAGCATCTTCTATTCTGTGACGTCATTTACAGACATGACGTAATATACGCGGCACTGATCAACTAGTGTAAATCCCACCAACGAAAAGCTATGGTGAACCAACTGCGGCAAATTATACGCTGAAGTTTCGATGTCGGGTACAGCGTGACCACTCCTTGGGATTTGTTCTAAGATCTTGGGACTTCAGCTCCGATCTTGGGCTTTTGGAATTTAGATTCAAAAGCTTGGAATATGAAGTTCGCTGATTTTTGTTTTGTTTTTTAGGACATATGTGTTTAAAAATAGAAATACAACCACTAATATAAAATGCAAACTCGTTGGAACAAAAACTGAAAAAAAATCTTACGTAGGTAGGCACGTTCAACTAAACCAAAAAGTCAAAATCTGATGACAGCTACAACGTGTAGCAATTTAACAAAACCGGACAAAATTTGTCATGGTATTACAGGGTGTTTCAAAACAACTGCAATTTTTTTTCATTTGGCTATTACTATTGGAAATATTTGCTTAAACTAAGAAAACTGTATATGACGAAATAGATAATTTCGTGACAAATTTGAAAATATGTTTTTCGTTTCACTTACCAGTGTTTGTCATATAAAAAGTAGCTTCCAAAGATGGGGCACGAAAAATCAGATTTTTTCATCACGTGCATTTTCAGTCGGAGACTTCATCGACTGAAAGTGAGGTTACCATGGCCACAAAATTCAGTCACGTGCTTTGATCACGGGACTCAAACAATATCCATGGAAATGTGTCGAAATGCATTTATTTCCATTTTATCTCTAGGTCGTTCAAAAGTTGACCCAAGCTGTTAAATCTCGCAAAAAAAACATCAGCCGATGAATATGAGACTTGGTTGATCTTGGAAAACGGAGTCACTTTATGTTCCGCATGGCTGTACAGGAGGATCTCCCAACAACAATTTCGAGTCTTTTATAAGAATGTCTCCGGAAACTCGGGCGTTCAAACATCTAGTTGTTTGTTTTATCGTCAATAAGACAATGGAAGTGACATACCGTCACCGCCCCACCAAATTACAACACTCTCAAACACATGCATACCAATACCAAATTACAACATCCAAATCCATCCAAATTAGAGAGGAGTCCACCAGTGGGTCACACAGCTCACGTGCAGGTTGTCATCCCAACACCGCCGAATCCTCTTAAAACGTTAAGTGTTTATCATTGCACCACCACTCTACTGATTTGCAGCGCTCCTGAATGACTGACTCTGGCGCCTTTGGACAGGGCTTCACCTCGGGGGGGAGGGGGGTACACATGTAGATTTTAACCCCAATAATATCTTAAACACTCAGAAGCGTTATTGTGAGCAGATACCCCAGAATACCGAATTGTAACGCTTTACGAGGCTTGATGTGGCTGACGATAGCAGGTGTCATCATGCACAATTTAATCGTGCACAAGGGACATGATAGGGGCACCCCATGCACGTGCATGTACTGACGACAATACGGTCAAACGGGCGCATTGTTTCCCGCATTTTTCGGGATGTCTTGTTGAGTCTCGAGATCAAATCAGGTGATCAAAATTTGTGTCTGATAACCTCACTTTAAAATTTATGATGAGCTCGCGGAGTAAAAGGCGCCCGGCGAACAAAATCCGATTTTTCATACCCTATGATTGGAAACCATTTTCGTCATGCAAAACACTAGTAGGTGAAACGAAACATGCAATTTATATTTGTCTAGCAGTTCTCTACTTAGGCATGTATTGTTTTCCTAATTTCATTACATATTTCTCCTCGTAATAGCACATGAAAAATTGCAGTCGTTTTGAAACACCCTGTATTATGACCAATTTGCCATCAATTTAGCATTCCAATGGGTTATTAAAGAGTAAGGGAAAGTGGGGTAAAGCGGACTACCGGGGCAAAGCAAACCACCCACCCACCTGATTTTATGAGTGCCACCATTCACGTGCGCTAATAGTGCGTCATGTCGACGCACTTCTGGTCGCGGTGGCTCGGCTATCGGAGTGCGTATGTCCGCTCCAGAACAAAAAAAAAACATGGTATTTTCGATTTCCCTTCTAATTTTAGTGTAATGGAAAGCTCGAGATTACCACTATGTTGGTGTATAAATATAAATGAATATCAGTGCATCGGAAGTGCAAATGGTATGGGTGTAAATGCATCAGTAACAAACAATCGCTATTGTCGGCATGTTGTCTAAGTTCTTGTCCAAATGTCAAATTTTGAAATGGGGGTAAAGCGGACCAGGGGCAATCCGCTTTTCCAGTTACTGGTTCACTTTGCCCCAACATTTCGTTTGGTATTTTTTGGTAAATGTGTATGACAACTTGGATATTCTATTACTGTGAAAAATTATTTCAAATTATGTTTAACATACAGATATAAAAAAACGGGGAAAATAGCAATAATAAATGATGAAAATTAATAGATAAAAAATGTTAAATAAATGAATGAAAAGGTAAATACCAAATTAGTACTTGGTAACAATTACAACAACAATACGATGGATTGAACACCGTGGTAAATTAACATTGTGTTAATTAAACAGGGCGAAGAAAATCAGCATTGATCCACTTTCACCGCGATTTTTTTTAAAGCCCGAACCGTGGTTCAGTTGTTTCGGTGTCGAATTACTCCGACATATTTGAGCCCTAGATGAAACTCATCCAAATGAAAATCAGAGCTGAAACACGAAGCTACTCTTCAGGCATATTTGTTGGTAGACTCCGGATGGCATTAAAAAATAGGGGACGTCATTTATTAGCTAGTCCGCTTTACCCCGCTTTCCCTTACGCAAGCAAAGGGAAAAATACCCATTTACATTTTCGCGAATCTTTAGCCCGAATCGTCAGCTGTGCGGATTTGACTGAAACACCCTCTGTAATGCCCTGCATTCCATAATTGTACCCAAGACCAGAGATGCCGTTGTGAGTACCTATCACTCAATTGCACATTCCCTACCAACATGTAGGTATGTGTTACGATAAACTGTCAAGCGCATCCGCATGTTTGAACACAGACGTGTAGCTAAGGGACAAGGACATTATACAGGATTAATGGCAAGATATGATAAGAGACGTTGCGTAAGGAGGTGGCAGTCACTTGAAAACAGATAAAGCTCCTCGGCATCGGGCCAGTGAACGGTAATATCCCGGTAGTTGAGTAAGGAATTATGATTCTTACCACTTGAAGTTATGTTGTACTTTTCTCCTACAGCTCATCAAATGATGTGTAAGAAAACATTGCGAATCAAATAAATTTAGCTACGCTATTCGATGCAAAATAGTTTCATCTGAAATCATAAATTTTAGAAATTGAGAGCGGTCCCTGCTCGTTTCGCCGCGCGAAGGGTGCTGTGGTCCCGTCTACCGGGTCCTCCGTCCCAGTCCCGTCAGTCCCGTCTCAGTCACGTCAGTCCCGTCTCAGTCCCGTCAGTCCCGTCTCAGTCCCGTCAGTCACGTCTCAGTCCCGTCAGTTACGAACCGATTACATCCCGTTCCTGTATCCCTGGTCCCGCATTTCAGGTCCCGTATCCCCGGTCCCGTATCCCGGGTCTCGTTTCCCGGGTCCCGTATCCCGGGTCTCGTATCCCTGGTCCCGTATCCCGGGTCCCGTATCCCGGGTCCCATATCCCGGGTCTCATATCCCAGACCCCGTATCCCAGGTCTCGCATCCAGGGTCTCCAATCCCGGGTCTCGCATCCCTGGTCCAGTATCCCGCGTCCTTCATTAAGGGTTCCGTATCTAGGGCACTGAACCTATTCAGTGTCCAGTATCCACTATCCAGGGTCCCTCGGCCGTATCCAGGTTACCATATCCTAGGCCCGTATCCAGGGTTCTGAGGTCCCGTATCCCGTATTCTGATCTTGTAGTCCGGGTCCTGCATCCTGTTTACCCGAACCCGTATCCCGGTCTCGATCTCGGTCACATACGCTCCTGTATCTCGATTCCGACACATCCCTGTTTTGATAATCGTTCTACTCCTATCAATATCCGCATGTATCCGAATGGTAAATCCGCCAATCACAGGTTGATTCTAAGAGTGACATGCTGTTTGATAAATATTACCAAAATCAATGCCCGGTGACTATTGAAAGCTGTGCTGATGCAAATTATGTGGCGACCAAAATAGTAACTACAACGTTTTACCAGCACTTTAATTATAACGTTTCCCTTCTCAATGCACATGAATTATGGGTGGATATTCCAGCACGAAAGAACTGCGTTTTTCATCTATGATAATGTGAACCTAAAATACCCTCACGTTTCCAAAGAAGCGCGGTGAGATCGGATTTCTTTTAAATTGTCGGTCTTTTACATTCCAGTTCGACCTAAGCACACGTGTGTATTTTGTATTCAATAAATGGCATAATGTGGAGTTCACGGTTTAAAAAGCTATTAATATGGACTTACTCCACAAGAGTTCGGTCGTTCGGAGCTTTCGTTATGTATTACATAACTTCGTCAGCGATCGTTGTTCGGAATTGCG
>JARFNZ010168790.1:0-14458 GCA_031763405.1 Balanus nubilus
ATCCCCGTCAGGAGTAAATATCGAGCGCCGAAGCGTCTCGAACCCGGACTCTCACTACCGGGGGTCCGGCGCTCTACTAACTGAACTACGGGGCGGACTAACATGCCTACAACATGCCTATCTCGGATTTGTTTTCAAATTATTGAGTTTTTGACCCCCAAAAATTCAAAAAACTCATTTTGGGGGGACAATTCCCCCAAAATCCAAAATTTCATAGTTAAAAAAACTGGTATAAATGTCTGAGAAGTACCTCTAACCTATCAGCATGCCAAATATCCAAGCAATATCTTTATTTTTGACCCCCAGATGACTCCAATAAGTATACCTTTGGAAGACGTCATTTTTTAATTGCGTTTTTTGACATTTTGTTTAACGCCGTGCGCAAAAAAAACACACCATTGGAATTCTGAGACAAAATTGTATCAGAAACACATTTTTAATAATAAAAACGGGAAATTTCCAAATTTGGCCTGTTTGACCTTTTTGACCTGATCTTGAGGTCAAATGTCAACATCATTGTTACCATTGAATTGTACGTCTGAAATCAAGCTTATAACATGCGTCACACGATTTTCATATGACTTTTGCATATGCTCAATGATGTTGTGAGCATGAGAATTGGTCACCTTTCGTGACCTTGACCTGTGCTTAATATGAGAGTTACACGCCAGAAGTACCCTCGACTGAGTTAAGTCGCAATGCTCTTGACAGTATTGTCTCCACAGCCAGTAATCCGGAAACACGTGATTTTGACCTTTGACCTGGCCTTGAACTTTTACCTTGACCTTTTAATTGTTTTTAGTATGCTTTGTAATCTTCTCATTGAGAGCTTTCGATCGCCGCCACGCGCGTCTCGCTACGGCTATTGGTTCGGGAGTTAGACAGGTGGGCAGAATCTGCCCCTCCCCCCAGAATCCAGTTTTCGACTGAATACCCCAGCGGGGCGCGGGTTATATCAAAAGATCATTTAGAGGAAATTTACAACCTTTTAACCTTATTTCTATCGGGGAGGGGTGATTTGGGCCCTCGGAAATTTGTCATGTACAGTTTATTTAACCCTATTTCCCCCAGTGATTTTTCGATTGCCGCTCCTAAACCGTTCGGCCTTGTGTCACGAAACCTTAGGACTTTTCCTACAATTGAATGACAAGTGTTGCGTAAAAATTTGAACAAAATCGGTCTTGCAGAGGCGGTGCCTTGGCCTCGTTTTGGGGAGGTACTCCGTCACGATTGAACGGTTTTGAACGAAATCCTGGGGATTACTTGCTTCCTTGGTGTCATACGGCAGAACAAATCTGTCAAATGCACCTCCCTAGCAATCTACAGGCAAAATACTATAGTTTATTTATGTCCAAAAGGCGCACCGTCCGAAGTGCCCTCCGCAAACAATCCCATATATCTTCAATACAACAGAATTAAAGTTAAAACGAAACAATATTTTTGATAGGGCTTATAATATTGCCTGCACGGGACAACTTCAAAAACATACTTTCGACCGTGCATCTTTTGAAAATAAACGGACCATAGCAATTGCACGTGTTTTTGGCATAGGAGTACTCAGGTACACGAAACTCCGGGCAGCCGGCAGAATTTAGTTCGAACGTTTTACGTGCCCAACATAGCCGCACACGGCACGCCCCGCTCAACTGACGTTAACTGGCCTCGAGTGCGGCCGCTGCCACCGACCGCAGGCCATCGCGGTCAGGAGCAAATTTCGAGCGCAGAAGCGTCTCGAAACGGGCTCTCACCACCGGGAAGCCCGACGCTCTCCGTGCTGAGCTACAGGGGCGGGCTTAGGATCGCCAAAGTTTGCGACTTTTGCCGTATTTTTAGAAGTTGCATCAGATGTGGGTCCAGGACGTTTTTTTTTTGGGGGGGGGAGGCGGCGTTGTTGTTGTTGGGGCGTTTTTGACCCAAACTTTTGCATGCTTAATCGCTCCTGGAGAGTTGGTTCTTTGATAAAAATATAAGCAAAAATAAGTTCAGTAAACAATTACATGTTCTTTCTAATGTCTATCTCGAATTTTCGAAATTTTGTGCGGTCCGGTGGGCCGGTCGACCGGCGCCCGGGGGACAGTTGGTTAGCTGTATATTGTATAAGGTATGATAATGGGGATTTACAGCTGTTGCATAGACACGATATGTGATTTCAAAATTTCGCAGTGATGAACGAAACCAGGCAGCCTATTTGTAAAGTACCTACTATAGCCAATCACTTCATTGCATATTGTGTGATCTCACAGCGAAGACATTGTGTACAGAATGGCCTTTTTGGCCCCAGAACAAATTTTAAAGGTATTATTTAGCGCCCGCTTTATGTACGAAGATCGCATTTTTTTACCAGCCCTGTCTCCTGGTCTCAGCGTGTTTCCAGCGTGACTCCGGCAGAGCCTTCTGTGACTCCTTGACGGCAATGTGGGGCCTCAGCTCCACTGCTTTTGGAGCTCCATAAACCCTGGCGACTCAGACCAGCTCCTCTTTGTTTCTGTGTGCCACCACAGGCGTTAGGTCAGCGATCCACCCGAGATCCTTGTGGCTGACACCACGGACCTCAGAACAGCTGCTCCTCCCTCCCCTGTGACCTCGGGATCCTCCAGGCGTCGTCAGGTCACCGTCCAGCTGCCGGAGCTGTCGGGATCGTCGGAGGAGCTGCCGGAGCCGTGGCAAACGTAGGAGCTGTCGGAGCCGGAAGACAAGTCATAAGTAGTTTATTTAGGAATCATCCACGATGTGGCTTTTATGATTCCGGCCAATAATTATACAAAGGTAAAAACACGTACGGAATATTCATTAAAATCGTTAAAATAATACAACACACGACACATTCAAAACAGAGGAGCCGCTGAAGGAGCTGTCGGAGCCGTCGCGCCGCTTGGTCCATCCATCATGAGTTCATGTCTCCGGTGCCGCGGCGTCGGCCGAGCCGATATGGACGCGGCTAATGACGCGACCGACACATTTTGTTTTCGTCGGCGTCGGCGCGGCGCATAGCTGGCGCTCCGTGGGCCGACGTTTCTGTCGAGACGGTGTCGAGAGACGCTCATGATTGGGCGGCGGCCGGCCGACAGACAGGTCACAACCAGGTCGAGGGGTCGCCGACTGTCGTACCGCTGATAGAGTGGTGCCGCCAAACTCGAGCCATCGTGACGGGGAGGTGTGCTTGACGAGAATGTTAGCCCAGCGGAGAGATGTGTCTAATTTCTGGTGAGGAATTTTAGAATTTAAAATAACTTAAATGAAATTTTTCCACTCGGTGTCATGTATATTACATTAAATAAAACATTAGTATATAATTATTTCAACAATTTTTTTATTAGCACACTAAGAAAAAAAAACATTTAAAATTAGCACGTTATAACATAGCCACTTGCATGTAGCCAAAAGCTGCATTTCATAGAGTACCCATAACCAATCGGAAAGATGTTGGCGGATTTCAACCCTTCCCTCCCTCCGCGCGCGTCTAAGCTTTTCAACACAGTGTTGAGCAGAGGATAAATCATCCTTTATATTCCGCAGGCATTCCCTTACAGCCAAGCCGAATATGACACAAGTGCTGTCTCGGCATGACCGGCAAAATGTCTGTTTGAGCCTAATTGTAGATTGGGGCCATTTCCTTGAAATACACCGGGTCTTTCATCAGAAATGTATTTAAATGTGCTTATTTAAGGTATTTACCATGAACTTGTATAGGTAAAATTGGTACCATCTTGTCAAGTATAACTAGACATTTTGCTATTTAGTCATTTTAAGAGTGATCCATCAAAAGCCAGCGTGCTTTGAGGTGTTTCCCACCCAGTGTCAAATTTGACATTTCATGAAAATCGTTCGAAAGGATGTGCCCAAGATTGGCTAAACCGAACGTGAATTGTGAGCTAGTGACACGTGACACGTGAGCTAGTGACACGTGAATTGTGAGCTAGTGACACGTGCATATAGCATCTGTAGGTACTCCGAGAAGCGCCACCCAACCCGGCATTGCAGTGGCTTTGTTCTCCTCGCCGTTCACCCTTAGACCGCCAAGATGTCCGACCCCTCGCTCTTGGACTACATATTAAGTGACTACTAACTCCATGAGATGTCACTTCAGCTAACCTTGGGAGGACCACCAGCATCACAGGGAGAGATCTGAAGGCAATGGCGAATTCAATTGGATAACAATATTTCACAGAACACGGTCGCAATGCGGGGACACTGTTTAAAACGATCAAGAATCAAAATGTTTACTCGGCCAGATGATACTAACTTTGCTTAGATAAAGCCGTCATAAATACCTCAAATGAGCAAATTAAAAAGATACATTTCAAATGAAAGACCCTGTAGTCCGCCATTGATTAGGGATGGAGAACTGCACCCCCCCCCCCCCCTTGACGACCTTCTGCAATAGCTTCAACGCCGATACGGCTATCAAAGTGAAACTATTGTGTCTTTTCCAACGTCACTTGTGCATCTTCTGTACAAGTCGAAGCAATTTCGTTATACCATTTTTGACATGACGTGGAGTCCCAGATGAGGAACTTGTCAAACTGCACACCGAAGTCATGGGGTTCTGACGGATCGTGTCCTCCCCGCGGAACCAAATGGAATTTGGTTTGTGTCCGCCGATGGCCGACTAGTTCCTCTTTTCGCGAAGCCTTTTGACAATTTTTGACGGACAAAAAGTCAAAAGATTACATGAGCGCTGATAGAAGCGGCCGAAATCTGCAGATGGTCGACGCCGTCCATTTTCTAGCGAAGTCATATGACTATTGTTGACGAACCAATCAAAAGCAACGTAACTTGTTCATGATAAGTTACACATTGGCGAGAAGACGCTCTACAAAACTTGGCTCTCAGCTTCCACGACATGGCGGTTATAGGTCATGTCATATTTTAAGGTCAATCATCTTAAAGCGCCGATTGCAGAAATATTGTATTCAGACTTCTAAATGGTTCCCAATGAATCGATTCAAGATTCAAGAATCACATTTCTTTCCCAAGACCACATATGAATCAGTTCTTTTTACGGAAAGATAAATGTAAATCGTGAACTGAATCATTGCCACTGGTTAGAATCACCAAACGATTGGCTTAAAATTAATTCAATTATTATCTTCCTTTTCTTCATATATCGCGATTGAATGGAGTGGCTGCAGCATAACCGAATAGTTATGAGACTCAACAGGGGCACGAAAACCACAATATCATAAGCAATAAGAAATATCACAACAGCTACCAATAATTTCGCGTCAGTCAGAATCAGAACTGAATCATTGCACTGCGCTGTATATATCACTGGTGAATCGATTCACTTTACGCTGAGAAGTGCTGTGAATCAGAATTGACTCATAATCGAATCAGAATCGAATCGCTGGAATCACTGATGAATCGATCCTTTACAATTGAACCGTTCACAAGTTTGATTGCCTTGATAAAACGCTGCAGTATTTGTTCTACTAAATATGTAGAATACAAGCAAATACAAGTATAAATCAACCCACATGAGCTCCAGATATGAATTTCACCGTATTGCACCAGCAAACAATTATCTATTTATTATCATAAAAATATTAATGGTAATTAAAAATAGCAGACACACTTCCAAAGATAGGTAAACTAAATGTGTTTGGTTGGTGCCAACCCCAAGGGCATCGCCACTCTCTGGAAGATTTGGGGGAGGGGGGGGGGGGGGGCTTTTGAAGTCGATTCTTTACATGCAACGCCCAAAATCGTAATGTTAAAATCCGGAAATGTGTTCTCATCTCCCCTCCCCCGCTTACGACGCCAATCGTCAGGCCTTCAACCAGCAGATAGAACGTAGGAGTGAAAAGCTCCAAAGGGCAAACTGTTAGAGGTCCCTAAAACCATTGAACGCCCTTAGGTATTTGGTAGGGAACGGAGTGTTTTTTTAAAGAATGGTATCCCTTATTTTACGAAGTCGCGTTTTTATTTTTGCACCACCTGGCTTCTCCACTAACGGTTGGTCGCTTCAAATCCGGACAACATTCCGATATGACCTTTCTTCGATACTAGGTTGAAAGGAAAATAATTGATATGCCATTGTGAAGTTGCTTTTAACTACTATCCATGTGCCAAAAAACTGTTGAGACTAGTTAAGAATAACTTGCACAGAATGAAGACCAAATCCTGGGAAAGATTGCGCAAAGTCGTTGATAATTTTATTGCACTCGAAGTGCTCTCTGGATATTATCATGGACGAGTGAGTCCCCACTCAGGGACCGAAATACCGGGGAACCCTGGCTTCTACGCTGAACCTGACGATAATATACCCGAAATGGAAAGTAAAATAAGAAGTTTCCGAAGCGATAAATGTCCTTGTTCGCAAACAAAAAACAGGGATATGTCAAGGGATATATCAAGACGGGGTTTCACCTTGGCGAATGAGAACAGTAGACGGTACATTTTATTGGAAACCATCATTAAGCGGGACCTTGTGCCATCTTTGGAGGAGGGATGCCCGGCGCAAAATGACCTAGATGTAGATGCACCCATAAACACCAATAAACAAGGAGGAATGCCCAAACAATTGTATATTTTGGGGCAGACCGTGCAACAATCCACTATGACCCTGCGACCGCCCAACTTCCCGGAGACGTTGGCATGCCGTATAACCGCAAGGAGAATAACCTGCTCAATTCCCCTCCAGATATGAAAGTCATATGGGGGCTTAAAAAGCGGCAGGTGTGTCGAAGGGGCTGATGGTCCACTGTTCAGGCATTCGAAACATATTATGATGATGATTATTATTATTTCATTTTCCCACCAACTACAGGGGGAGTGGGCGTTAGTTTTTATCTCTGATATCATGACTATGTAAGAAAATTCAATCATATCAGTTTTGGTCTTTCGTTTAGAAAAAAACGTCCCAAAAAAACGTCAAAGCGTTTTGGTTTTTCGTTTCGTTCATAAAAATAATTTCCTTGATAAAAATTATATAGTCTTCCCTTTTTCTCGGAAAATGTGTGAATTTTTCCCGATTTTGGACTTTTTTTTAGGTGGCATGATTCTGTGCTCCCTCTAGATCCGCCCTTGGATAAGAGTCGTTACATTGCCATGTCTATGTGACAGTATCTTGCATTAGTTGACATGTTCTATGTAGTGCCACAAACGTGCTCGCAACTGCTCACTAGCGCCAGATGATAGTCCCACCTTTTCCCGATAGATGGCAGAAGTGCCGCGAAAACGAGCCACTGCACTGCCAGTACGGATCTCTGTCAATGTTTCTCATAAAAATGGCTAGCTTTGATATATGTGCAAAGCACATGCTATAAAAACTTCATATAAATGCTTTACTTATCATCATATCACATTAGTTATCCGTCTCGCTCAAAAATATCCTCGATGGTGTGGTGCCGTTCAATCGCCACGATTCTGTGGCTTTCCTCTTTGTGCCTCTCTGTTCACGTGGGATAAGAGTGTGACAGTATGAGTGTGGGTAGACAGGTGCTGCAGATGACTGGTCCCTCCACGTTTGTCATGTTGCAGTGATCGGGATAGGGGACCTCTCGGCCGACACCGATGCAGCCAGTGTCGCTGCCGGTCGGCCGGCCGGCCGCCGCGTGTGGAAGTGCACCGCAATTACCGAATTAAACGCAGTTAGGATAATGGTGGTCAATTGTTAGCACGATTACAGCGCGATCAGTTGGTGGAGTGTGTGCGTCGGGTGAGGATGGAGCCGGGGTCTGTGCCGTGAGCCGGTGTCTCACCCGTGAGGGAGAAAAACGCGGCACGAGCTGGGAGTCTGACGTCGACACTCTTCTCCCGGGGAAGACGGGGGTCGTGCTGGAGAAATGACGGTGTGACTGTGCCAATAGTGTGAGGCTGTGTCGTGCTGGGTTCCTTTACTGAGTGTTATGAGAGGTGAATCGATTGGGTAATGTGTACTGTTGTAAGGTAGAGTTTTCATTTGTTCCGTGATACTGTACTTTAAGAGAATATCGTTTATGGAAGATTCATACCGTATTTGCCGAGAGTACCGGTATGTCTGCCTCGGGAAGCCCAAGGGCGCTGTGTTATAGTCTTAACTACATCGAAGTGTGCAGGAGTAAGCACGTGACTTTGGGTGAAAGAAGTCACCGTGCTCTATTATTTGACTAGCTTCCATGCACCATGTCTGGGCTTTTATCTTCAGCTATGTTGCGCGCTCTTTCAAAATGGTCACAAAGCCTTTCACATTGCGTTGATTTTTTTTATCTTAGAATCATCATTTTCCCACATTATAAACTAGAGCTCTATATATAAGGGTGGGGTTGGTGTGATGCAGAATACAATTTTAGAGAATGTTTAAGTTATTTTTCTCGGATCGTGTTCTACGTTCGTAAATCAGAGCATGTTTCCCCGCTCCTTGCGGAAGCATTCGCCAACAATTTAGTTTGGCTTATGTGAGCGGACCATCTTCTGGAGGAAAATAGGACCATCTTCTGGAAG
Organism: Balanus nubilus; assembly: GCA_031763405.1. Taxonomy (NCBI): domain Eukaryota; kingdom Metazoa; phylum Arthropoda; class Thecostraca; order Balanomorpha; family Balanidae; genus Balanus; species Balanus nubilus. The sequence goes on from JARFNZ010168790.1 coordinate 8,425, forward strand.
AAAATAGGATCAATACCGACCCATAACCGGACGAGAAACATTTTGCCTCTGGGGGTTCTTTAAGGGAAAGGTGCACCAGGCCAACCACACTCTGCAGATGACTTGAAAAAGGCATCAAAGAATTTCTGGTTATCACAGCCAGTATGTGCCGCTATACGTCAGGTTAACGTTTGACGCAGGATGCACCTTTGTATGGGGTCGGGCGGCTGACACTTCAAGCATCTTATGTGAGGTCGCCGCAAACGCTTGGCCATTGGTCAAGTCAGGGTGGTGCCCCGAGCGTCTGTCGTAGACATGTGATGCCGTTCATTATTACTGTTCATTACTGTTTGCTGCTCAAGCGTGTTTGATTCAGCTTTTAGAAGCTGCTGTTTGTTGTTGTATAGTGGCATCGTATCTCGGGAAGATCATGTCTTTTTCTGGAATGGAAAAGCGTTTGCCGCTTTTTCAGTCTTTTTCGCTGCGCCGAATCTAAATAAGTAAAACGGTCATGGGGTTGGCTATCTCTTATGTGATGTGATATTTTATCAGCTTTCCAATGGTGGCATATTTCAAGACCTGTGTCCAAAACTTAAGCCGGCCGCACACTGCTCCATTCGGCCGCGACATCGCCGCGATTCTTTCGCGGACACATTTCAGGGATTGGACCCATCCTCAAAATTTTGTATTCAGGTTGTCGTGCTGGTACTACCAATTAAGTAAAATGCATTAGAACACACGGTTTTTATGCTTTGTCCGTTATATAGGTGATGTCGCTGGTAGAGTCGCGGCGATGTCGCGGCCGAATGGCGCAGTGTGCGGCCGGCTTTACGCTTCGTTTACGTTACGCTCAGTGAGAACAGGGCCCTAAAGGTAAGGGAAATCAGAAGTCCGTGAGAATCGGGCCTTACGTTTCGTTTGCTTGCGTTTCGTTTGCTTGACGTTCAGTGAGATCCTGGCCTGAGCGCCATGTCTTGTACGAACAGTGGTGTATTTTTTAACATGGTCAAAAGTCGTCGCGAATAATCACTGAAACATAAACAAGTTACTGCAATAGTCCAATAATATTTGTAATTAGCAGGTGCTTAAGTTCGTTGTGATCATTGAGATATTTCGTCATACTATTGTTATGAACACGTAGCTGAACTTATCTTATTCCAATGGTCAATATTTCCAAGAAACTCTGTAGTCACGACCAGCCCAATAGCACATTTACCATGGAATAGGCGAGTTGGAACATATTTTTACAAAAAATTGTGAACTGAAGTCGGTGTATAGGGACTGGAGCTGTTTCGGCAACTTCATTTCATGCTCTTCTCAAGCGAGAGAAGCTTGTGACAAGCTTGGCATGGAATAAACATTAAACAGCTTCACATAATATTCTAGGTCGGTTTGTATAATCTTCCTCCAATCTACCCTAAGCTGTTGTGTATCACATCTCAAGCTCGCGAGATGTTTCTCCCACTTGATGCTTTTGTTGTTCATTGAAAGTTAACTTTCCAACCCTATCGTCAGTCGCCTTGGGTGTTCTGATGGGTGCCGGAGGCCCCACTTAAAGGGAGTGTGTCTACTGTTTTGTATTGCCCAAAACATTTTTCCTACGATAAGTAGCAATTGTTAACACGTCTGAATGTGATAAAATTAATTTATAGCCCTCCGATAATTGAATTTTTGCTATCAAATTCTAGTGGTGGAAGCAGGTTGGGGTAAGCCCGATAACTTTGGTGATCCACACCTTTGATGGGGTAATTGGAATTTATCAGCAACTAGAATTATACTGGTGAAATGCAGGTATGGCTTCAGTCACAAAAATCTGCTCTACAATTCTGCCACCATAACTCCAAATGACCGATGTGAGTAGACACACTACCTTTAAACTGCCTGCTTGACACGTTCAGCCATTCAATAGCATTCCATTTGGACACCTCCAGGCCCGATGAAACAGCTTCCTCTGATGGCAATTTATTCGTACCCTTAGTTTTAGTAGATGTTCACATGACGAACGCATGATAGAACGTCTTAACTGAATAATAATGTGTTGTACTTGTCAAGAGATTGCGAATAAGCATACGCCGATCTCCGTACGACATTCATTCTTGACCCTTAGAAGAGGGGTCACTGAACTTTATTTAATTATGCACACATAAAAATATAAAAATGTTGTAAATTATCTCAGTAATTAAACAAATCGGCAAATGACGATGTGATCTACTCGGAAGCCACAAAGTACCACATTTGTACACTACCTTGTTACAAGTATACAAGGTCCTTGTATACGCCTTTGGAACGGCATATCACCCTTCACGAGGCGCTGCCTCCTTACAACAAGCTATGCCCAATTGGGTGGGCTCATTGATGTACACTGTACAGCAAGTGATCCTACACGGATCGAGCTAGGCTGCAGCCTAGCTAGGCTGCAGCCTTTCAGGGACACCATGGTGTCCCTGAAAAAGGTATGATACTATAATTTAATGGACGAGTGCCTGAAACAGATTTGCTATTGGACGAGCCGAAGGCGAGTTCAATAAGAAATCTTTCAGGCGCGAGGCCATTAAATCTGTTATCATGTAACTGGTTTTCTTATGAAAGTTCATTGAACTTCAGGGTTACGATCCCAAAACACTTTTGTTATTGGATCTTGTATAATCCAATAAATATTATCCATTGACTCAACCAAGAAATTATTTATTGGACTGCTGTTTCATCCACAAACGCCTCGTTTATTGATTACGTATTTATATCACGTGCTCCATAGGAAATTGTCTTTCAGTTGCATGGTAAATATTTTGTCATGCTACAAATTATCTTATGGAAAGACCATTGACCTCAAAGGCCGCGATCCAATAACACTTTGTTGTTGGACAACGTAAAATCCAATAAATATTGTCCATTGTCTCAAATAGGAAATAATTTATTGGACCGCCGTTTGATCCAGAAACACTGCATTTATTGGTAAAATATTGATAACACGTGTAGTGTTGGATGTGAAATAATATCTCAGTTGCATGAACTTTGTAGGTGCTCATCCATTAAATTTTAATAATTGACTCGCGCTTGAAAGATTTCTTATAGTACTCTCTTTCGGTTCAACCAATTACACATATTTTTAGGCGCTCGTCCATTAAATTATATTATTGGACTAGCCGAGGGCGAGTTCAATGATGCAGCTTTTAGGTGCTAGTCCATTACATATTTTGTCATATCAATAATTGGGTTATGAAAAGATCATTGACCTCCAGGGACACGATCCAATAACACTTTTGTTATTGGGTCCTGAAGAAACCAATACATATTGTCCTTTGATGAAAAAGGAATAATTTATTTGACTGTCGTTTTATCCAGAAACACTTTAATTTAATGGACGAGCGCCTCAAAAATATTTTTTATTTGACGAGCCGAAGGCGAGTTCAATAAGAAATCTTAAAGTGGCATGTCAATTAAGTATTTTATCATGCAGCTGATTTCATTATGAAACGATCATTGACACTGACCTCCAGTGCTAGGATCCAATAATATTTGTTCTTGGGTCATGCAGAATCCAATGAATATTATCCACTGACTCAAGCAAGAAAATATTCATAGGATTGACCTATATTGCATGTCGATTTTGATATAATGTCTTAATGTAAAATGAGACCAAAACTGTGAAATGGAACACCGATTTTAACTGGACTATTCGTTTTGCAATAAGATGACAAAAATATTTCATTTTTCCTCCTAAAGTTCCGAAAAACAACCCTCCTGAAACGGTCGGTGATTGGTCGAGTCGGCCTCAGTGATGAAATTGGACCGGAGCAGTGTGGTAACAACAGCGTCGGTAAATGGCTGCTTCCACGAGGAGTCTTCCAATTTTCGATTTTAATGAGTTCTTTGCTTTCACAACACTAATCACCACTTAACACAAGACCCTATAAATCATACATCTAAAGAACGTGTTATTTGGCTGTGTGGCGTCGTTTGCACGGGCGATTGAAAACAAAGTACCGTGGAAAAGATAATTAAATCCAGGCGGAAATCTGGTGGATCCGGCAGCTACTTGCAAGGCAGTTTATTTGAGAACATTTTAATTCATTCCGGAACGCTGCTCTCACTGCATCTGTAGTGAAGGACTTCTAAAAAATTATTTGTATCCATTCCAACTTCAATTTCTATCGCTGCTAATTTGTGATTGGGTATGTATTAAATGAAGGTGGTTTCGTCGTCAGCAAGTCGGAACATTCTGAGTATTCCACACTGCACGCACTAGCTGAACTTTTGATGGAAGGTGAGTTTTGCATGAATTGTTCAAAACACTTCTTAGCAATTTTTCAACAAAAAAATCAAAACTGAAGTGAAACATATTATGGTATAAAAGGCATACCAACTGCAAATCTTTGGACTTCCGAGCAATAATCGCTGTCGGACCGTTGCAACGTCCCAGCTTCCCTACCACGTCACAGCTTTGCCTTTAAGTACCTGATTTATTCATGAATCCCATTTTCAAGTAAAACCATAGGTAAGAATTCCAATACCAATTGAAGGCAGACACGCACATAAAATTGTCAAATAATATGACCTTTTCGATGGTGCTCACATCCCACAACGCGCAACAGGTCAACTATCGTTTCATCCTGCAGCAATTATTTTTTGGGTAAAGTATAGATGCCCGATAGGAAATGGTCTTTCAGTTGAATGATATTTCGTTTTAATAAATTAGCACTTCACAAAAGGCACGCTGGTCCGGTGGAACGGTCTATCACTAATGACTATGCATTCTGCAGCCTAAAACGAACTCACTGCACGCGGCACCGCACGTTAACCGACTTGATCGGAAGACCGTCCGATCACATAATTGTATATATGTCGCTGCCGTCATTCAGCGCGCTAATATTCCGCGTCGTCGCTGGCTCCGATATGGTTCTATTGGCACTTCATAAATATTTGTTAACACGTGCTCGATAGAAATTGGCTGCTAGGAAGAAACCTACAAAATAAGTTAAAGCACTTGAAATGCTTTTTTTTCTTGAGTGTCATCAGATTTCAGCTAAGCTCAATAGTTTGAGGTCGAGAGGTGACCAAAGGTCAAAAAACTTTTTTGTAGGATTTTTTTTGTAAATTACTTTTACCTAATAAAGATAGTACAATGATTTTGATACCATCGTGTTTCTCGCGTCGAGACAGTTTAAAACATACAAACTTTGACCTGATAAGGTCAATTTCAACATTTGACCTCAGGTCAAGATCAAAGTGACCTGAGTATGTTAAGTCACATATTGGGAGACGCGCCTTAACGAAATAAACGTGTTGGTACCGTTTTCACTTATCTATCTTCATCCTGTCGAGAGTTGTTGACAAATAGGTGTCCGTGACCTCGGATGATCCTGCAGGTCACTGCTAAATTGCACCTGTACCATCAAGAATGGCCTAAGGTGACATCCTTCTGAGAGAAGTACACTGATATGCTTATCCTTTGAGAAGGGAGAATTTGAATTGTTCCATTGACTTATAATTGGAGGTCACGGAATTGGCCTAATGAACAAAGCCTCTGCTCCCACCCCCCCTCCCCCCTCGACTTTTGGAGCGATGCGGAGTCCTTGCCCTTATGAAATCCTAAAAGTTTGAAACCGATCGGTCAAGACCTGAGGCCACGGCATAACCGCAAACTTGCAAAATGGTCGTTTCTCATGTCGGTCTCTTGACCTAACCTGTTGTCCTGACCTAGGGTGACAAAGATTTTCATATAATGTATATGTTCAGTTCCGAACAGGTATGGAATAAACGGCGGCGATACGCGCCGCGTTTCGCTGTGCTCTAAACAAAAAAACGTATGCAGGACATATTTTGCCACCTCCAGCGCTCGTGTTAACGACATTTTTCCGCTTACCTATGAAATGGCCACCGCCGAAAACATCATAGGTGCTACTGCTTTAAAAGCCCACACATATTTTTAGTTTATAGAACTAAAAATATGTGTGCTGTTGGGCTGAAAATGCCACTGAGACTGCTGCGAAAGAATTGCTTATTATCACTGGCGGATCCAGGGGGGGGGGGGGCACTAGGGGCAACTGGGGGGGGG
>JARFNZ010168790.1:14468-26211 GCA_031763405.1 Balanus nubilus
CCCCCCCCCCCCCCCCCCCCCCCCCCCCCCCCCCCCCCCCCCCCCCCCACCCAAAAAAACGCCTGAAATCTGCGAAAGTTGCACATTTCCTGATCTAGAAGGAAATCTAATCAACTTTGATTAAGGAAAGATTGTTTTTAAACGTCTAGCAATGCATATGGAAGCAAAATCCGATGAGTTTTCTGAAATTTGTGAAACTTCTTTTGGGGTATGGCCCCTCACCCCCCCCCCCCCCCACAGCGTCAGAGACCGACGTTCTGGTCCCGCCAGTGCTTATTATTACTAGAGAAGCTTGCCTACGAGTTCAAAATGGTGCCTTATTGGACAAAATGCCAAAATGTTTAGGTAGGTTCATTGTATTTCAGCACATGTGATCAGCGCAATAAAATAAGTATATTATTGCAGATGCACGTCACTCAATTGTATGCTATTTATTCGCGATTACCTGGAATAAAACATTATAATCCATCCACCGCATCCCAAGGTCAAATAGGATTTCCAAGCAACTGTTCAGTCGGCAGGAAGCGTTCATCACCAGCGTATGTTTTCGTTTCAACACTTATGTTTTGTCACTACTAAGCGGACAACACCCTTGCAATGTTGTTTTATTTGTGACTTGATTTGCCTTCGACCGTGAACAATGAAGGGCCAGCATAATGACCCAGCCATTTTGAGAGCTGCTTTTAGCACGTCTGTTTACCTCACCCATGTGATAACGATGTCGTGCTCCCAAAATATGCAACCTCAACTGTGATTCAGCTTACAATGCTTATCTTCTTTCTTTCCCATCTGCATTGCTCATGCAAAACCGGTTCTCCCACAAAAACCCGTTCGTGATTAAACTACCATTGCGAATTATATTCCACATCAAAACAAAGCGGGTACAGTTAGCCATGTCCGGAGGAGTGGCCAAGGCTGGTCGTCCCGTGGCGTGCGGGAATGTGGCGGTGACACGGGTGTAAAACACCCCGACCGGTCGGCCGGACCGGACGGCAGACACCACGCGACACAACGGCCGACATGGCCGCTCGTGTGACCGGGAAAACAACGCCAAATTCGGCGACGGCGCGACACTCCCCGCTCCATTCCAGCCGCGGGGGGGAGGGGTACAAGGGGAGGGGGCAGACAGACAGTCAGCCAGGCAGACTGGTGGCGTCACTCGCTAAGACGGAGAAGCCCGTTGTGTTGTCTAACTGTCCGGCCGAGCTGATGTGGGCCTTTCCGAATAATCTTGTATGGTATTTTATTGTGCTCTGAACTGAAGGAGTACATGCAGTCTTCACATTCTTAGCTCGGTGGAATCTGCTCATTTTTGTGTGTGGCAGGAGACTTGGAATTAATGTTTTGCAATGACAAACTTCGTATCAAAAAATGGTATCAAGTTAAGGGGACATGACCACTTTTTCAGAATTTAATATCTGAAAGAGCCAGTTTTTTTCTATCCCAACGTCTAGTCGAAGCATACCTATTTGGAGCTGGTTAGGTCAATTTCAGAATTTGGCTTCAGGTCAAGGTCAGGGTCACCAAAGTAGGTCAAGTTGCATATTGGAGACGCGTCTTAATGAAACAAACACATTGCAACCGGTTTCATCGCTCAATCGTCATCCTGTTGATAGTTATTTGCAAAAAGGTTTACGTGACCTCGGATGACCTTGAATGATTTTTCAAGAGGTCGTTTACCAAATATTGGCCCTAAATCATCAAAAAATCCCGACAAGGACATGATCATGAACGAACAGGACTGATCTGATTCGTAACGAAAGAATTTGATATTTTTAACATAAGATTATAATGGGCAAGTAACATATAATGGGCACTTGACCTAATCTCAGGTCACTGAATGTTAATATATCGACTTCAAATTGTGTATGTAGATTCACTGATATGGTATATTTGGGACGTACCGAGGGTTTTTCTCATCTTTCCAAAATAAAGAACATTCCAAATTTAAATTGAAATAATATTTTCTGGAATATTGGAATTTAAAGAAGAATTTTCTTAAAAATTATACATAGCCATCTGAAAGAGCATTCGTTTCCACTTATACCTATTTTATAATATTTTGATCTGAAAGTCAACTTTGCACGAGCTATAAATTATGTAAAGGTTGTGGGTCAAAAACGCTCGAACATGCCCCCTCCCCCCAGTAAAAAGAAATTGTCCTGGATCCGCCTATGATGCAACTTTTAAAAAGTACACCATGGGATGTGCGATGAAAAGGCAGGAAAAGACAACAAGATTGGCGACTGTTGCTCAAATGTGCAGTGCGCAAAAAAAAACTCCGGGGGGCGGGGGGCGATTCGGCCTCCCGGACATAAATAGGGTTAATAACTTAATAAGTGTTTCTCTTAAACTGAAGATTGCGAACGACGGAGGGCGAACTTTTCCAAACTGATTGGGCTGTTAGGGTAGGAAAACTGTGTCTATTACATATTCAATTTTAGTTTTTAGGTGAGAATGTACGTTAAATTGTAGGGCTTATCAATATCATAAACCGTGGTATCTGATCCGGGCGTATCTCCTGAACCAAGGCGTCTGATCCTAGACATCTCTCCTGAACCCAGGCTGCCCGATCCCCGACATCCCTCCTGAACCGGAGGTGCCGGGGGCACGGACCAGGGGGTGCCAGCGGCACGGACCGGAGGTGCCGGGGGCACGGACCAGGGGGTGCCAGCGGCACGGACCGGAGGTGCCGGGGGCACGGACCAGGGGTGCCGGGGGCACGGACCAGGAGTGCCGGGGGCACGGACCAGGGGTGCCGGGGGCACGGACCTCCGGCCTCCCGGCGTCTACCCCGTTCATGGGGGACGCCGAGCGACGCCAGAACAGGTTTTTATTCAAATCTGGGCCGTCCGCGGCCGCACCGGGCAACCCTTTGGTGCCGCTGAATAGAGGTCCCCTTGATTACGTATTCACGGTCGGGCTTGGGTGACCGGCGGCGGCGGCGGCCGCGGCCCGCTGCCGGCCGGCCCGCTCAGTCGCTCACTCGGACACAGACGGCCCAGATGATGGGCGAGATATTGTGCATGCGCTGATAATGCCCGGTGAGAAATATGCAAATGTCTGGAATGCGAAGAAATTGGCCGCCTTTGTGAGTGAAAGTGTTTGTGAAGGTGCCGGTATAGTGTGTGATTTACAGTACCCGACGGGACGACGGGTAAGTGACGGCGGACCGGGGCAGCCATGCCCCGAGGTGGTCGGCAGACATGGCGGTGGGAGACGCCGTCTGACGAATACGCACGATCGGTGATCCATGTGTAACCTATGCCGACATTAGCCGGATAATGGTGAGGTTCTTACGACTGACGCTCGGGTTATTTCGCCCATGATAAATCATTGAATGCTTCCTGTCGCGCGGCCGCAACCATGCGCGAGTGAATAAAAGATATATCCGCCGTGCTTCTGAATGATATATGGTGAATACAGGCGGTCTATTAATTTACCTGGCATGAGCATCGAGACGGCTCACATGACGCAATTATCGACATGATTTATGGTTCCTCTTAACTGGGGTCACGATAGTACTTATTCTGTTCTGGCGCATTGCGTCGGCCGCCGCGAAAAAAGCGTCTTCCATGAAGTGGGCATTAATCAGTTCATGGTGAATGCATTGGCGAAGGTCTGTGCGTGGCTTCAGGATGGGAAACACGCTCCCAACCGTGGCAGGCGGTCTGCGGCCGGGTTTAATTGAAAATCATGGCGATTTTTCACACAGTTCTCATTCTCGGTGTCGTGTTTTGGGTCTGTGGGTCGACATTATTCTTAGCGCTTGATATTGTTTTGAATATTTCTAGTGGTGCTTGACCAACATGAATATTAGCTAATTGTTGTTATTTAATCGACATTCTCCTTGAATGATCAGAAATTAACTTCAAACCTGGGTGATTCAAACCTTTTTGTTTTTAATATTCTTCGTTGCCTTAAGTAAACACTAAGAAGTTTCAGAAAAATAAGTCAAGACACATACAGGCTTTTGATTTAAGATTGCCCTCCTAAGTCATCTAACCATAGACGTGGTATACCTGTAACATTACAATTTGATGTTACTCCATTGCTCCCAGAAAATCAGATAGGTGTCAAAAAGATAAATGAAATAACTGAAAAAATGGAAGCAGTTTAAAAAGGATAGACAAATTACTGAATAACGGCTACATTAAAATAAATTTGACTAACGTTTTCTACATATGACTTTTTAGTGCCTATAGGCTTTCCGAATATGTCTCCTTTTCCTGCTAAAGAAGTGCCAACGTTATGCGAACCTGCGGAATCAGATAGCAGCTCAGATAGCATTTAATATTAGTTAGTTGCTGAGCACCACGATGCCACTTATCTTTAATTTACATCGTTACTTAAAAATATTGTGACACATTTTGTTCTATTTGCACTCATAACATGCCTTTTGTGTGTTTTATTTTATAACCAGGATGACAAAAAATGAAAGATGACAAACTGAATAAAACCTCAGACGTATCTTAAACTAGATTTACATTCAGGCACTGGTTAACAGTATATGTAGTATGGAAAAACGTTGAAGGAAAAAGGACACCAAAAACATATTTTTGTGATATTGTCGTCGGAAACTCGAAGGGATCGCCGTTTCTGCCTCGCTTCCAACACCAGAACCGGTGCCCTTGCCTTCCTTCCCATCAAATCAGCATAATTAACTGGCGTCGAGAGTGGGTCGTCGCCACCGACGCTAACGATTAACGAATATCAGACGACCGAGAACGAGAACCAACAAAGTTGGTGGCAAGGTCACTGTGAAGCGGGGAGGAGGTGGCGACGGGGATGCCGCTCAGCCAATCACCTCTACCACCGATGGAGCACTTAACAGTTTCGTCAATGACCTCCCACCATTACTTGCACTTGCGTTGCAAGAAATATAAAGAACACATAAACTGCAAGCATACAAACTAGCTGGCTAGATATCCAGCGCTCCGTTGGGTACGAGGCGGCTACAAAACAGCTCTCTCACCACCCCGCGCCGACTTCGACCGGGCAGGGTCATCTTGCGCTAAACACTTCGTGTTACCGCCGGTTTAATACCAGCCCGCGGCAGATTACTACCCGGTTTCAATCGTACGCGCCCGTCATAACAGCGTTTACGGGCCTGATTGCCACCTGCTGTCTGGTCGCCGGACACGGGACGACACGGGACGACACGGGACGACACGGAACGACACGGGACGACGCAGGCACCTGGACAGCGCGCCTGTATCGATTGCGCTACCGTCGCGCCGCGATCGTCGCCGCCGACAAACATGGCCGCCGCCGCCGTCGACGCCGCCGCAGAAAATGGCGATCCTGGGGGTCGCCGAACCCGACGGCGGTGCCCGCGGGGGATCGAGGATCACGGCAGGGGACCGGGGATCGCCGCGGGGCCCGGACCAGACCCAGACAGGGAGATCGGCGGATAGCGTGGCAGACGGGCATACAGACAGGCAGGCAGGCAGACAGGCAGGCAGGCAGATAGGCAGACAGGCAGACAGGCAGGCAGGCAGACAGGCAGACAGGCAGGCAGGCAGATAGGCAGACAGGCAGGCAGGCAGATAGGTAGACAGGCAGACAGGCAGATAGGCAGACAGGCAGATAGGCAGATAGGCAGATAGGCAGATAGGCAGACAGGCAGACAGACAGACAGACAGACAGACAGACAGACAGACAGACAGACAGACAGACAGACGGGAAGAGACAGGCATATGGTGGCGGACAGATAGGCAACAACAGAAGGGCAAACAAACATGCAGACAGACAGGCATTAAAATCATTATAAATTGGTCTTTATCTACAAATTGTATTATATTGCTTACTATTTACGTAGAAAATCCCTAACATATATTGAAAAGGAAATTATATTGAAAAGGTACGCGAAGTTTCACTTTGATTGCGTTATTAATTTTGCATTATTTCAAATGTTCGTCAGACTCGCCAGAGTTGCAAACGTATTTTATTTTATCCGCCAACCGTTGTAAGGTACACTTCACTATCCTTCTTCTTCACCAGTTAAAATATTTGTTTCCAACCTTAACAAAATGGGATAAAACATGTGTCGCACGACTTACAGATGGCCTCTCCTTACAGTGACCCTCTGTGCCACGGTAGTGACACTGTGGCTTGCATTTTCATGTATACATGAAAATGCAGAAAATAACATGCAATAATATCGAACCTACGTTAAGAATAAGAACGTGTCGGGGCAGGGGCGTAGGAACTAAGAATGTTATGAAAAATAGAACAGTGGGGCAGCCCTCCTCTGATCTCGTCTTAGGATACGCAAAACATGTGTGTCCCAAAATGTCTTATATTGATTGATGTATGTGTCTTCTGATTGATGTCTGATTGATTGATAGAAGGATTTGAGATGTCATGGCGAACAATTTTTTTTTATTTTTTCACTAAGTAAAATAAATAACAGGACACATTTTCCAGATGTCCGCTGGAGTGATTGAACTCAAGCCTCTGACACAGGAAGCCGGATCCTTCCCCTGATCTCCATCCCTTCCCCTGTAGATCTGACTAAAGCTAGCATGTTCGTTTTTGTTTTATTTAGAAGCTGGGTTTCACTCTTGTCTATGATGAAGTAACCTATAATAAGATACTGTAGCATAACCCGGCATCTTCATTGCTAGGCACCGTGTCAGTTTCGTCCTTCGCCCTCAGGCAGCACATTTGTCTGAACTCCTTATTCAACCTCACGTGCTGGCTCGTGCGTCAACATTTCTAGTAGATATCGGCATATTTCTGGTAGTTCCTCGAGAACACTGTAGGTCCCTTGTAGGATCGAAAATAAATGTGATTACAACTTGAATGCAGCCGAATGGCTTGAGCTGTAAGAGCAATGCAGAATTTCAGTTATATTTTTGGTGCAGCGAGGCTACGCTGATACTGTGATGATAACTATTTTGTTGGGTAGCAGACAGTGTTCTCATTTTGTCAGCCTATCGTGAAGATCGTGTCGTGTTTAGAGGCTGTGTGTATGCACCCTATGGACCATTGTATCTACTAACATTGTCTTCAAAGAGTTAAAATGGTATTAAGTTAAATCAGGTTGAATAAAAAACAATGAATAAAGTTAATTATGATATTCTTATTTAGTTTTCCTTTAATATATTCATTAGGTGAACATATATTTGTATTTAGCTCCAGAAGCATCACTTTCAACAAATTTAATCTTGCTTTTCATGCTCTGGGTCCTGGATTGTTTAGTATTAATTTCTGCGCATCATTGATCCTGATTTTTTAGTGGGATCTTGTGTATCCTGGAGCTTATAAAATTTTGTTGCGGATCTTATTAATATTTGATCTTTAGGAAAAAAATTGCGGACTGATCTTGTGAATCCTGGAGCATTCTGTGTGATTTTTGTTGGTGGATCTTTTGTATCCTGGACCTAATGGAAAAATTTTGCTCTGCGATATGATGGATCTTGGATCCTGCGAATCACTACCCATGGCATCCTATGAGTGTTTGATCTCATGTTTGGTCACGGCGCGTTTCTAGTAGATGAAAATGTCAACTGTGCCTAATTACTTGCCAATGGCATGTGCTCTGGCGGTTCGTGTTTAGTGATCATGATCAATTCACCGTAGCTGATCACTGTTACTCGTGAGATTGACGTGGCTGTCGGTTGCCACTCCTTGCATCGCAGTACTTTGCGGTGGTGTAACTACAGTTGATGACGTGAGGCGGTCTTAACAGCTCTCAAATGCTGACAGACGTGACCATAACATCATCAGACGATTATTTGGCCATTACACTGTTTTAAGTTTAAATTGGCAACAGATCAGTTTATCGTTTGATTTCTTTAGTGATGGGCCTCATGAGCTTCTCCGAGATAAAAAGATCATCGGCAAAGAAGTTTCCTTATTAGTTGCAGGATATACCTTAACGTAAGAACAGGGAATGTAACACGTGAATGTAGGTACTTTTACGAAAAAAAATAGCGAAAGCTGAGCTCTGGTCTGCTTCCAATACGTCAACAAAATCAACGTTTTCAGATTGTTGACTCGTCCAAAAGGTGGATGTAGCTAACTTGTTGCAAGGAGCCTTGTTGGGAACCTGTGTTTGAAGGCTTAACTGCGACCTTGCTCCCGTTCAAGTTCAGCTCACCTCTCAGGTATAATGTTCAAATTCCAACCGAAGCATGCATACCTGGGTTGGCACGCAACGATGGCGCAGCTCAGCGACATAGTTTACTCGTTCAAACCAAGTTTGCGAAGCACCTTATCCATCGTCACGGCCACTGAACAAACTATCCTGATCACTAACAGAACGTCGGCAACAGTATGCAAACACCCAAACCGCAACTTGTGGAGTTTCCCGCCGGGTTAGACAAACATTGAACCGCCGGCCCATCCCATCCGATTCAGGTCGGATTTGGCCCCCTCTCCCGTCCCACATACCCCGGTACAGAGCGGCGCCCTGTCTGTCCTGCCCCCTCCCCCCCCCCCCCCCTCCCCTCCCCGTCTCACCCCCTGCACCCGGTCCTCTCTCGGCAGGCCGTGGCCGCCGCCAGCCATTGTCCACAGCCCGCGGCGGGCCCGTATGCAGATGGGCCCGCGGCGGGCGCGTTTTTTGCATACGTCGGCCGCGATTAGGCAGCCGCGCCAGCTGACGTCGAACGCCGGGGGCGGAGCTAGCCGCGTGACGTCACAGAGGGCCTGGCCGCCGACGCCGGCGACCGACGCTTTTCCGAAAATCGCGGCAAGACGAGCGAGCAGACCTGGGCTGAGAGGCCCGCCGGCGCCGCCGGCCACGGTCCGCGGTGTCCCCGGGTGTCTCAGGGTGTCCCCGGGCGTCTCGGGGTGCCCCGGGAGGTCCTGAGAGAGGCAGAGGGTGTCACAGCGTCTTCAGACTCCTCGGCGCTCAACTCGACCCACAGCAGCAACCTACCGAGGTCCGCGACTGCCACCGACCGACCCAGGTCAACGCGTCTCGTCAGTCGTCCGTCGGACCTCTCAGGTAAGTCCTGACCTGGGCAGGGCAGATGGGACGACAGGGACGGCGGCCAGGGGCGGCCTCCCCGGCCCCACAGCGCGCCGCCGCCGCCGTCGAGCGCCGCTCCTCGCCGCGCCGCGTCACCTGCGCCGTTTTTGTCGCGCTCACCGCCGCATAATTACGCACGCCGTCCCGCTTGTCTTACGCTAACGAGCCGTTTACTGGTCTGGCGGCGGCGGCCGAGCGGGTCGCCACGCAGCCCTCGCCGGAGAGCGTTTTTGCGGTGGGTTTTTGCCCCGCTGTCCGATCCCCCATCCCAACATAGTACGTCCGACGTCTGGCCCGGTAGCCAGTGGGAAAGGATGGTTGGCGGAAATATCTAAAAGCGCAGAGAGCACAATGTTTAGCTGTTTGATGGGATAAACGGGGCTGCAAATGTATATTACTTATTTTGTTTGTATATTTGGTGCAATCGATAAGGTGAATAATCTGGAAACAGGGATCGGTACCAATCTGGTCCCCGGCGGAAATTCCAGATTTACGGGGAGGTATATTTTTTTGGTCATAAATTTATATCATATCGTGATTATTTCGGAAGAAAATAAACTTACATATTGATCGAGTAAGCCACTTAATGCTTGCCCATTCATGCCTGTTCAGATTTTCCCTGCAAACTTGCACTCCTCACGTTTGTTGAACGTTTCGCTGGCTAAAATTTTGAGTGTAAAAGATATAAATAAACCTAAAGTTTCGACGCTAGCTGAGATCATGGCTTCATTCAGTGCTTGAAGCCTTGTTTACTTGAAGTTGTCGAGCGCAGTACAAACTCAAACAACATTCACTTCGCCTGTTTCAATTGACTAAACACTTACTACATTGTGACTTCCTTTCTGAACAAAAGTTTTCGGTTGATTTTCTTTCTAGAGAAGTAGACGATGTTAGCGCATCAGTCAGTCCAAACTTTTGGTACAACTTACCTCCTCATGCAATATGCTACCAAGCAACAAACTTCTCGAAACCCCTTGAAGCCTGACATACCGGCTAATCTGTGCTCAAAGCGGTCCACCATATTTCAATGTGACAAATACATATACCTGCATGAGACCAGTTGGCAACCAATGGAAGGTGCTTGAATATTACACAGTGGTTAATCTTCTGTGAAAAGATTCAGAATGAGCATTGAACTTTGAACATTGAACATTGAACATTGAAACAATTAGCATTGAATTATGGCCAAAGTGCAGGCTGGCCGAAACAAACAAGACAAGTAGGTACATGGACTACTGGCTTTTTCTACAGGAAGATTTACGCGTTAGCCAATTTTGTGTTTTGCATTCCTTCGTTAACATATAAGCAAGGGTTTCCTGACACCAAGTTCCCTGATTTTGTTCCATGTAACTATGCCAACCGACAACCGATCTTCAGATAGACATGTAGCCTTTAGCCATGCGCCATTCGACTTTGGCCATGTTTCTTCCATGAATCATAAATCAATATCGTACCTGCAGCTCTGGTCCCCAATATCTTCAAACAATGCTCACAGTTGCTGTGAGAGTCAATCTCAACAACTTCTGGAAATATTCCAGAAGCCGTCAAATCTAGTTTCTCTGTTAAGTGTCCGGTGAGAATAACTTTAATACACTTTGTCCCCGGCCAAAAATTTAATAAATGTCATATAAGTCACGAACGTGGAAATATTCAGATTTCCATAGGGTTAAACTTAGGCAAATGAGCATGGGTGCCCTGCTCGCGTACATGCGCATGAATTTAATAATTTAAGGGAAAAATTATTGATACGTCACGGAGCGAGACCTAATACGTAGTGTGGTAACTATGCGTTTCTCTGAATTACATTCGCACTGGCACTACCATGAAACTAGCGTGAATTTATTTTCGGAAGTGTCAGTGTCACTTCTACTTTTCTAGTCATGCACCGTTCGTCAGGAGAAATGAGCGAAGCCATAATATCATACTATTAACTTAATACGCTTGAGAGGGACGTAAATTATGATAATGAAATTTGAAATTAACGCCAGAAGGCGGCCGTAACTCAAACTCGCGGGCCGCGTGGACGCAGTGCGCCCGCGGACGAAGTGAAGACGTGCTGGTTAGGGAGCCAGTGGCCTCACCAGGCCCGAGGACGGTAATCAGTCTGTCTTCTCGGCCGTTCCCTCTGTCCGCCGGGCCAGGACAGGGTAATGGAGGGCTGGGTCGGAACGGTTAAGGAGCCGTTCGGCGAGTATCACCAGCACAGGCCGACAGCTGGGTCGCGGGTAACCACGGCTCGTGCGGTGGTGTCGTCACCATCCACCCCCCCCCCCCCCCTGGAAGGTGTGTGGTCACGTCTCACGAGAGGTAGCCGTCTTGTGCCACTTATATTACCCTGTGGTCACACGAGGGGAGCTTATTTCTACTCTTCTGCCCCCAAGGAGAAGAATCCAAGGCGAATTTGGTGGGTAGCTGTAACAGTGGCCATGATATTTCCAAAGACACCAAACCTCAGGCAAAATTACATTTTTAAACTCCGTTTCTGACGGCTAATGAAACGACTTAGAAGTGTTCAGTTTAAAGTACAGGGTGGCCCAGAATAACTTACCTTCAGATTTGTATCAAGTGCTTTTTAACGGCACTAGATACAGTCGTTATTTTTGGCACACGGACTGTACCTCATGTGGTAAGAGAAGCCCATAACTTTTAATGTGTTCGATGGTTGTTTTTGCCATGGTGAAGAATATTATGTAAAATGAAATGATCAATAACATGGCAGTAGTTGTATATTTTATCTAATAAATTACCAGAACAAAGGAA
>JARFNZ010168791.1:0-16670 GCA_031763405.1 Balanus nubilus
ATTTGTGATTTCATGAGAAGTTCATTATCTTATCCCCGTTATCCGTTCCATCCCGTTATTTCCCCCAAATTTCCCCCCATTCCCACCCAAATCCGTTCCATCCCCGTTCCCATACGGGTTTCCCACTCCGTGAAGGGCTCTACTCAGCGCCCCCACCGGCTGACGGTGGAACTAAGTCAGCTGAATCCGTTTGATCAGGTATTCTCGGCTTTAAAACTACTACAGCCATGCAGTTGGCATTTTTACACTACTTGATACCTAACATTCATTAGCTACCACAGAATATGTGTTTAATTCCATTGTGGAGGGGCGTAATAGCTGGTCCGTCGCCTCGTGCCCAGCGTCAGAAAATTGGTCTGTTTCTCCATTGTTCTGAACTTGGAAATTTTGTTCCATGAAAACTATGGCTGTAAAAATGTGTTGTTTTTAGTCTGAGAGTGGAAAAGGCTGACAAACATGAAACACAGGGAAAGTGTAACATGCATTATTTTTACAAGCTGCTATCGTGATAGGAGTGAGGACAATCCTGAAGGCCTTCGCTTCAGGGATTGACAAGGTTCATCACTGTGTATAGCAGCTAGCTGGACCGAAAAGTCACAATGCTATACACTGGCAGTATCAGTATGAATAGCCACCTGGTCAGAATCTGCTACTGTTACTGTATGCTACTGTACCATATCATCTTAGGACCTGGCAGTTCAGAGTCTTAGGTTCTGTCAGTTTTGAGGGTGTTATCTACAGTGCCAAATACGTTAAAAGCTGGTATGCATATTACAAAATTTGTTACGCCACTGGTGAAAAATTTGTTCTGTGAACTTAGATCACAGAACCACTTTTCTGACACTGCTCGTGCCACCGAGCACGCCCGGTCAGCATAAGACAGTGTATGTCGTACGACGACGTTGAGACGACACAGTCGTGTTGACAGGGGCGGCGCCAAGGATTTCGTCTAGCGGGGGTGGAGGTTTATGTAGATGGCCCCCGTACAATGTTCTGGAGCTGGAGACCCCGTAATATTTGCTGGAGGCCGCTATAGACGACGCACTTTTAGTACCTGTTTCCCAAGTTCTATAATTCTTGCTACCTTCGGCCTCAGCATCAAAGTCAAGCAGCCGAAATCAGAGAAGAAGCTTGAATTCTGATGCATAAGCTGGGAGGCTCCCTCCTCCTTGCTGGAAAGCCAGTAAGTGGGGCCTCAACACATTCCGATCACGGAATATGTGTCGGTAGTCATACCAAAACATAACCTACTTCATACCGGACACTGGCCGGATAGTGGACCAAGCATCCGTTCTTGAAACTATCGCTTATACCAGTGGAGTGCGATGACACATCTGTCGACACTGTGTGCTATAGCAGATGATGTGCCGTATTCTGAAACTGTGCAACACCCAACTCCCACCCGCCCAGTGGCGTATGCAGCCATTTTCAAGGGGAGGGACCAAAAAGGGCCAAACGGCCTCGGTGCATGGGAGTGCTGATTGTGCGATATATCTATAGTAAGGTGGAGTTCTGTTTTGAAAGGGGGGCCGCCCCTGTCGTCGAGCAGAAGTGCAAACATATCTTTTTGCCCCTCCTGAAATTTAAGGAGGCTCCTTCTTTGCTCAGAAGAGGCCCCATCCAGGGCGGCGCAACAGGTGCAGCGGGGACAGTAGCCCCTGCATATTTTTGAGGCCCCTGTAGCCGACGCATTTGAGTTATTTCCCAAAGTATGTCATTTTTTATATTTCTATCTGTATGTCAAAAGTAAGTGGCCAAAATCCAAGGAGACATGTTCATTTTATTTTGTGGTATAAGTTAGTAAGCTCCTATGCTGGGAGGCCCCCTTGCTGGGAGGCCCCGGAAAGCTTTGCCCTTGCTAGACGAAATCCGTGGTGCCGCCCCTACGCGACACACGCCTTACTCAGGAGAAATAGAGGGTCTCCGGAGCAAGGTGCTAACGGAGGCAGCCTTCACCGTGGTCGATAAGACACAGCGACATGACTGGATCTGAAATACTCTGTCATCACTATGAGAAGCTGCCAGCCGTCACTAGCAAAAACAAAATTGTTACCGACGAGCCTGACTGAATGCTATGCTAGACTCAAACATATAAACGTGATAGATGCTTCCTGCCGGCGTTTATCACGCTCATATGGTTGTTACTTATTAGTCCATACTTCAGATTGCGCTTGTGTTAGGTCTACGAATTTGAGAAGTTAAGTCGTTAGGTGTCACTTATGTTACTCAGATCAAATATGCTTCGTCACTGCGTTGCCGTTAATTCATTTTTTTTCTTCAGAAAAGGCACCTCACATGTCGATCATTGCTGAACCATGGGATGCATGAGAAGGGAAAAAGTGGGTCAAAATGGAACGGTGACCGGTTGACCGTCCATGACTTTTGAGTGCTAATCCCGGCACTGTGCCGCGGGAAGGCCCCTGGCCATGCAGACGGCCACCACTCCCGGGAGGCGGCTCGAGGGTCGCCTCATACCCGGCGGCCGACAACTACCAGGCCCGGGCTAACGTGGGCGCGACAGAGGATTGAGGATCGGCTGTCGGGAGGATTAACAGGGATCTGAAAGAGCAGGTCTTCATGTCATACCAATCGATGGTACGTCTGAATATCTATATGGACCCTTGGATTGTCCATATAGCAAAAACAAGGTACGAGAATAAAATTAATCGCCCACTGTATTTTTAAAGGTGTCCTTATTACTACTATAAGTGGCATTGCTATTTATTGCACGACTTCGTATGCCTATCAGAACGATAATACTCAATTTGGAAACATGTAAACGTGCATTTCAGTATGTTATTTTATTCCTGAAAGAGCCTATATACTCATGGACATCGGCAGCTTACGTAGTTCCACCAATGGCCGGTAGGGGCGCTAGAGTCGCCTATGTTGGAGAATAGAAGAAACTTTGAATGCTCGGCGCAGGATAGAGACAAACGATAGGAGGGAATGAGTGCACATTATTGCTTCCACGTATGCTGCGCATGATAAAATCGGCGGCAGAGTTTGATCTGGAAGAAAAAGTGTCCTAGTGACAAACCCTAATGCCCAGGGACCATCTGCAGCGTGCAGATGTCTCTAGAGCAGCTGCCGCTCCTCCCCTCCCCTGAACCAAGTACCTATTCGTGTTGGCAATGAGTTACTGGGTTTTGATGCATATAAAATCAGGAGTACGATCGAGGACGGCGAAAACTCTGAGTGAGGTTCGTTATAATGACAAATACTGAAATAACCATTTTCAATTTTCACTTTCTAGTATGAGGTTTATGATAATTTTACTTTTTACTTATTTTAAAATCAGTTTAGGCAGTATACCAACCATTAGAAATGACTGGTCAAATATACACTTTTTTAAAACACTTCGTCTATTATGAACGGTTTTGGAGCGGCCCTACACCACTCCTCTGGTAGCTCAGTTGGTAGAGCGGTGGACTGTAGAGGCATCTGACGGATATCCATAGGTCGCTGGTTCAAATCCGGCCCGGAGGACATTTTCCTAGGTCTCCTCACATAAATTTCCGTTTTCCTGGGTCTCCTTTAATCACCCTCATGTACCCGCAGACCCGACCGAACTTTGAACAACTACCAAACGGTCTCGGAATGAGCAGTAAAGACATACGTTTTCAATTGTGGTTTAAGGGCGCGATGACTGAGAGGGTCACTTAGCGCCCATCAGGCATA
Source organism: Balanus nubilus (assembly GCA_031763405.1). NCBI lineage: Eukaryota > Metazoa > Arthropoda > Thecostraca > Balanomorpha > Balanidae > Balanus > Balanus nubilus. The sequence goes on from JARFNZ010168791.1 coordinate 3,682, forward strand.
TCCAATGCAAATGAATTAAATCTTACTTGGCAATGGCCTTCTCAATAGACATTTGCATAACCAGCAGACGCCCATTTCGAAAACACATTTTAACAGCATGCATTTAGAAAATAAACGAGCAAGTCCCTTCCGTTAAATCCCATTCCGCCCCATGCCAAATCCTTACCCAGTTCCGTCTCATTGAATCCCCGTCCATGTTCCACCGCCACCTCTGTCCCCCCCACCCCCACACCCTCCTCCCCCCGCTCCCCGTTGGTACGTACTCTCTGGCGGCGTCCGGGTCCTCCCTCATCTGTTCGAGGATCATCCTCATGGAGGGATCGGCCAGGATTTCCTGCACCTCCGGGTCGGCCATGGCACGCTGTTTCATCGCCGCCGGGTCGTTGTCGATGGACATCATGCACTCGCGGTAACCGGAGATGGCCTCCTGTCGACGGCAACATGAGGTCACAGGCAGGATCGCTCATTGAGGTCACTGGAGACACAGGCAGTCGGTGCTAGAAACTCCAATGCGTTCATAATAAAAGTGTGCGCATTATAGCGTTACTGTTACATAAATGCTGCATAGCCACGGTATTTATCCTAGTACCTGTATTAATATTGCGACAGCTGAGAAACACACGAAATGAAAATTGGAGACCCGTGATTAAACCAAAAGCCCTGATAAGTGTAACTGTAAAATGCATTAACTGAGAAAAAAACCCACGACTGAATCTGGACTTTTTGTTTACCTAAAACGTGTTATAGGTCATTAACAACATAACAAAACCTTAAAAGATCTACTCTTAGGAGTTACATTCAGAACACGTAGAGCGGCCTTAACCATAAGAGCCATCAAACAATATTCCCATGCATTGAAAAGTTAAACTTATTCAATGGAAAAAAATACACGTGAAACCTATCACCCGACGCAACTTACAACATGGTTTTCATCGATTTCGATGGCCTTCTGGAAGGTATCCATGGCCCTGTCAAACTGCTGCATGGCCTTCTGAAGGACCCCCTTACGGATGTAGCCCTTGACTGCAAACACACAAAGGACACACGCACATGTTAATCAGAATCGCTCCGCGTTATATTCTCGTTTCCTGAACAAAAAAAGTAAACTATGTAGGACCGTGCGGAGGCTAAATTTAAACACCCGGTTGACGATCAACTAAAGATCTGCAAACGCAAAAACGTATTTATATAAGGCGATTCCCCAGATTGTTCGGTTAGCTTCAGTTCAGTTTAGCGATAGTACGTTCCACACAGTGGATTCATGTTCGCACCATGTCAGTATACAACTTACAGGAGAAAACAGACACAGTAAGATATAGCACAAATACACAGTAAAAGTCAGTAGCACGTCCAGTCCACTCCCATTAGTTAAAAACACTGATCTAGGAGGCGTACAAACTCGAGTCTTGTCCGGGAGCAAGTGATGGCAGGCGGCAGGCGGTTCCAGGACGAGGCCGCTCGTAAGAAAATATCCGGCGCGACATCGACAGGCGGAAGGCTGGCGGCTCCAGCATGCCCGCCAACGTCGCCCGGGTTGTGCGCCGCGATACAGCCGCGATTACAGCCGCCGCGATTTTTAACTGCCTCGGTTCCGTATCCAACTCCATTCGTCCTTGGTGACCTTAACGGTAACAAACAGCGGTAACGGTAACAAACAAGAGCGGACGGTCACGCAGTTCATACTGAACTCCCGTGTTATCCATAAGTAAAGACAGGTTCACACCGCATCCTGAAGAGTTCGTATTGCGGTCAACGTAACACCACACCATCCCACATTAAATCAGAGACCTGAGAGATATCTGTAACCACGAACAATTACCCGCCAGTTAGTGTGTGATGAAATACACCATACTCTCGGGAGTGATTACAGGTCAGGTCATGGGCATGAAAACAATGCAAACGTGTGACGCAAGCTCAACACCGACGCTGTAGCGAAATACTCCGTTTATGCACCACGCGGGACGAGATTTTCCACGCTGAAGCGTGACTTTCCACCACCTCTGGAGAATTTCACGGTATCGCGTTCCGAACTCAGCGGAAACAACACCCGCGGTTCACCTGGCTCGCAAACGTCACGCTGTGTCGCCGGTCACGCACTTGTAAGCGATCGCCGTCTCTGATGCTGGGGGCCTGCAAGTGGCAGAAGTCCTCGATGCCAATGCGAAGTCCATCCAGCGTGGCCGTTGCGGTCCCCCACAGTCTGAAGTTACATGTTTCCGTGATAGCTAGTTGTGCATCTCAGTGTTGGCAGTATACACGCCGCTATAGTCTCACGTAGTCGGTTACGCATCTGAGAGCGACCGCCGTCGCTGGTGTTATCGGCCTATGCACCACTAAAGTTTCCCGCGATTGATAGTGCTACCGGCCTATGCACCACTGCAGTCTCCCGTAGTTGATAGTTCTACCGGTCTATGCACCACTGAGGTCTCCTGTGGTTGATAGTGCTACCGGCCTATGCACCACTGAGGTCTCCCGTGGTTGATAGTGCTACCGGCCTATGCACCACTGAGGTCTCCCGTGGTTGACAGTACTGCCGGCCTATGCACCACTGCGGTCTCCCGTGGTCGATAGTGCTACCGGCCTATGCACCACTGCGGTCTCCCGTGGTTGATAGTGCTACCGGCCTATGCACCACTGCGGTCTCCCGTGGTTGATAGTGTTACCGGCCTATGCACCACTGCGGTCTCCCGTGATTGATAGTGTTACCGGCCTATGCACCGCTGCGGTCTCCCACGCGAGGTAACTGGTGTTAGTGGCCTGTGGGCAAATGCAGTCTTCAGTGTTAGTGGCCTACGAACTGGCAGGGTCTCCGGTTTGCAGATATTAGTGTTAGTGGCTAGTAGGCGATCGAAGTCTTCAATGTTAGCGGTCTGTGAGCGATCGAAGTATCCCGTGTCAGTAGCCTGTGTAGCCACTTGGATCTCATCCGGCGTTCGATGTAAGTTAGATACTTGTGCACCCGCTGCAGTCTCTTGAGCGTTTAGACGCCGATGTTAGCGTCTTGTACGCCCGCTGAGCGTTCTCCCATTGGCAGCGGCGCGGGGGCAGGTGACGCGCGTCACGTGACACAGAAGGCGTCACGGTGTCACGCTGTGACGGCGCGTCACGGGAGCGTCACGGTCAGATGGCGATGACAGGCGTGACGGGACGGGATGGGGCCGGTCGGTGTGGTCACGCGGGACGTGCACGCGACAGTGCATGTGGTAACGCGACAAGGGGCTACAAAGATCTTATGTTAACTTTTGCATAGATAGCCGCGCTATCTCGTGCTATGGTGGTATCAAAATATTAATTTTAGTTAGTTACTCTGTATTATGTCGATAGGACTACAGCATATTACAATATTATATACCTATACGTTTCCATGCAAGCTTACATGATCACTAGAATCATGTACTGAAACACGAACTACCCATTAATAAATGTCGTTTGGGTTATCGTATCGTAAGAAGTATTGCGAGGGTATGTATTATACCATGTAACACCATGTAAGTATTACATGGTGTTCGACAAGGGTACTTCTCAAATGACTTTCTCAGGACACGATTTGTTCGTAGATAGAGGAACAGGCCAACTAAACATGGCAACTACACAAGCGCTTGCTTATATCCTCGTTCAAATTGTCCAGCCAAAGCACGCGAGCATGTAGTGCACGCACGATTTGCACATACGTAATGGTCCGTGCATCACGATTTAACCAGCATCGACTATCCCTCTATCAGATCGAAGTCCCGAAATGCCAATTGGTAAACAAGTGCAGCAAGACAAAGAGTATGCCGTCTCGTATGCCGGCACATCCAGCGATCAGACGATACCATCTGAAGCAGGTCCGAAACCGAAGGAGAACGGCTGCACAAAAACCTGCCTCCTCCTCCATCAATATTCCCTTTCGTCGAAATCACGTGTGTTTCCGTGCTGCATATGACGAGTCTAAAATCGACCACTTGAATAAGTGCCTTCTCTAGCTGGGCTCACAACAAACTGCTTCTGTACAATTAAAGACATCAATTAAAGACATCATTAGCCGTATTGCTTACTAGCCGTGCTACTGAGGCTACTTACTCTATAAAAACTGGCGTGATAATCACAGTAGCCAATCTGAAAGCAAAATGTTATGTTCCGAGCTAACATGGCACGATGTGTGCGCTCAGTGATACATGACACGAATGGCGACGACATTTGGAATGAGGCTAAGTGAGTTTAGGATTCATCTAAGACTGATGATTGTAAGGCCGAAAATGACGGGCTGAGGCTCCTAACGAAATATGCCGTCATGCCGTGCCTTTCGATGCCTCTAGCCATGCCGGTCATAAGATAAATACACGTCTCAAGTCCCGGCAAGTAGTAGTGGAAATTGGAACCCATTTGTTAAACTGAATGGCAATTAATCGTTTCAAATGGACGAGGCGCACTTGGTGGGTTTTTTGACACTAGGATTTCAGCAAAACAAATGGAGAAAAGTATAACTAGACTTCAGTGCACCAAGGCGCTAAAAGTTAATCAAAGTATCGCATTATATCAAACGCTTCATATCAAAAGTAGATGTGTCATTGTTAAACGACAGCGTCTCGTGAAGTTCAAGGTCCACTTTGCTCTCAGACAACAGAATCATCTTATGATTACATATAATCGTGATCAACCAACCGAGAGAAGCATATGAACGGAGATGAACGGATGTATCATCTCAAACAATGGTCCGTCTGCTCAGCCACCAGAAAATTACAAATCAAGCTCAACACTAAACCTCCCAGTCACGCATGACGTATTTACATACAGGGCCCTGAGAGCGAAGGAGCTCACGATTGATCACTCTTCCTTCTTACGGTGAAATGATTGAATTATGTCAGACGCGGGATACCAATTTTCCAGACGAGTAGCACCGCCGACTGTTGTGCGGTTTGGTAGAGTGAGTGGCTCGCTCCGGGTCGCATGTAAATTTATCCACATATCGCTGGGAAATCCTTCATCCATTGTCCGGAAATCCTTTTATCCATTCCTACATCACCTTGGCAGCTGAGAGAGGAATTAAATAACACGACGACACATCTCTCCTCCGTGCAAATCCCAATTTTTATCCTGTGTACTGCCCAGGTTGCGGACGTTTACAATGAGTATCGTATTCGCATCCCCAATGTGAACGTCCCGTCCCACTCGTGAACGTCCCGCCCCAATGTGAACGTCACGTCCCACTCCTGGCGTTTGGTCACTAAACCCGATCATTTTAAGGGTTCTGAGAACGAGCTACACCGATAAATATGATAATGACCAAGATGATAGCCTCCCCAGTTTCCACCCATCGCAGAGCCATCGAAACCGATCGGTCTTGAACGCCCCATCGAGTCCGAATCTATTGACCCACACACATAGTCATGTGGCTCCACATAGTGCGAAGTCACTGCACTCAAAAGGAGGATCAACATCCACCGCGGTCGGGATCTATCGCCAGTTTCGCCTATCGCCCATCGAGACGTCCTGACGCTGTGGAGATCGACAGTCACTGACAGATCGATGGCGCCATCGCCGAGTGACGGTGCAGGTGGGCTGTGACGGTCGGTCAGTGACGTCCCGGTGCTCAAAACGTCACGCCGTTAGCATGCGGGCGCGTCACCTGACCGACATGTGCGACGTACGTCAGGTCATTATTATGCGGAGTGAAGACGTCACGGAATTATCATACGCTTTTCACGTCATAAACCATACGCCAGGCCGCACCTACCCTTCCGCGTCAGTAGGATCAGAGTGCATATTGCTGAAATATCGACGGGCCGCCGTGGCTGGAAGCTACAAATTAATTTAGAACGGTGACATTTAGCATCTCAAACTGTTTTTTTCTTTCTAACCAGCCTACTACATTGCAGCTTCGGTGGCTGGATTCAAAAGTGTACAGGTTTTCGCGTTCAGCACGGCTGTGAATCCAATAGTGTAATACTATTCCGGATGTTTTCTGCACCTGCGGGTATCGATTAACCAAATTCAATTGACGCACGAACGGGCAGATGGATATGGTGTCTGCGTGGTGCACCACAAAGGAGCAATGACAAACCGTATCCGCGTATCGTTTGCACACCATAGCTCTGTAGTGCCGTTGAGGGCCAAGGCGGAGGAATGACGGTACGAGTAAGAGGGCGGGAGGGAGTTAAGGAGCCGTCACCGCCGGCCGCCGCCAGTAATGCGCCACGCCACCTCATGTCCTTCCGCACGCACGAGCGCAGGTGCAGTCGTGTCGTGCCTGGTCACGCAGCCGTCACCCTGCCGGAACGGGTGACGGCACCGGACTCCCCGCTGACTTCCGTCGAGTCACGTCGGTGGATGTCACGCCAGGTCGCGTCACGTTACAGGAGGTCGCGTCTCTGGACGTCACGTCATTGGATATCACGTCATAACGACTCCAGAAGCGCCGTCTAAACAGAAATCGTGTAGCTGTGGCGCTCTGAAGCCGTATCGGGGCTATGGCGGGGCCATGGCCCTCCCCAAACGCCCAGAAGTATTGGGTGTGGCAGATAGATTTTAACTTTACGGCTATGGCGTCGCATGGAAAGAACCGACTTCATTTGGACAATTTAACCCTATACCAAAAACACGACTAGATCCGCCCTTGACGTCACCGGACTTAACGTCATGTCCCCGAGGTCACAGGACGTCACCACGTCACTAAACGTCACTAATCATCACATCACCACGTCACTCGCCGACGCCTGCGAGGCTCTGTGTGGCCGACCCGCCACACCTCTGACGTCAGTGCGACTCGACATGCATACGTCAGACAGCTGACTGTCGCCACACGTATGGAACTCTGAATTGCCAATGAGATTGAAATGGGCTGCATGTGGTCATCAAGTGAAAATGAAGGCCGCTCTCCTGCGTCATTCTCTCTAGCTTCTGCAGCCCAATTCACCGCTGTAACCTGCTCTTCTGCGTCTTTATTTTGAGACGAGACCACGTTCGTGTCTTTGTCGAGAGTCTAGCAGGCCTGTCTACGTCTATATCAGCGCCGTGTCTATGCCGTCTCTGCAGCCCTCTTCACCGATGGAAACCTTCCCTTCCTTACGGTCGTCCGCCCTCATCCTCGCCCACCACGAAGGGAGAGGATCGTAACCGAGCGAGCGTGAGGGCGAAACAGGGACGCGCCACCGCTGCCGGCGAGATAATGAGACCACCGTCTCTCCTTCCTGGCTCCTGGCGTCCGAGATAATCACGGCGCCCGCTATTACGCTGATTGGAGGCATTACTGTACTGCGATGACAAGTGGAGCACGGCATCAGCAGCGACGACCGGCTGGGTGGCGGGCGGTGTGACCTAATGCTGCCATCACTGCTGCTGGTGGGACCTAATGCTGCCATCACTGCTGCTGGTGTGACCTAATGCTGCCTTCTCTGCTGCTGCGGCTGGTGGAATAGTGAGGGCGATGTTACTATAGCTGCTGTTTTTGCTGCATTTGTTTCTGTATCAGTTGATGTTGCCGCCGCCGCTGCCTGTTTTGAGCCTCCCGCTGTCGCTGTTGTTATTGCTGCTGCATCTACTAATGCTACAGCTGCTTCTACTGCTGCTTCTACTGCTGCTTCTGCTGCTTCTACTGCTTCTGCCCGTGGTCCACAAGCTTCTACGGTAACGGCTGGAATCACTATACAGACGGACTTCTCCGCTCCACATATCATTAAGTATGATGGCTGGGTGAATACTGAAGAGTCTCCAGAGGCGACTACTGCCGCTGCCACTGCTGCTCCACTGCCACTGCTGTCCACATGGCAGTTGATATCGCAGCTGACAGCCGGATGTCACGAGTCCCGCGGCGCGGCGCGGAGGGACGCGAGAGATCAGTCGTACTGTGCCGGGGAAATGGATGACTTCATTGATGAAATTAGCGGCCGGGAATCGGTTTACAGCGGTAAATTTGTTCATTTGATAACGGCAATGGAAGGAAGAGAAGCGGTTTAGATAGGATGAGGGCTGTTAATTATGACTATAACATAAGGCAGATTCATCATAGATAACATGAATACGTAATACGCAAGTATTTATCCATATCTATCATGAAATCTATGAGCAGTATTACGATATGCTAAATGAACGAAACATTGCGGTTGTGCGTTTTCCCCGTTTTCGTGCCCTGGTGGCTGGTAATGTCTCAATATTGTAGATCTGCCGCAAACTTCATCCAGGTCACATGAAGGCCGATTGTCTCCCAACGCTGACCTAGTTCCAATATGCCAAGAACCGCGTGGTGACCTTATAACAGTGGACACTGACCATTTGCAGGATTCTGAGAATGTTCTATACATTTATGCGTTACAATTCAGCCCAATGCAGGACTCCGAAAAATCACAAGGCGGACTCAGTTTGCCAAGATTGTCACATTATCATCACATTAGCATTACCATGACTGCCCCGATCTCAATTCCCGGAGTTTCTTTGTGCGTCAAGTCAGGACGACCGAGCCACGCACGCACAAAATATTCATTGCTGCAGCACACTACCATCTAGAAATGGACATGGCGACCGAATTGACTGGCATTGCATAGCTGAGTTGATTCTCAGAGCCATAGCTAATGGAGAGCTGCTGGCTATAAGTTACCCCCAGCCTTTAGCGTCCGCAGCTCTGACTTTGACATCGACTCTGACTCTGAGTCTAGGACACATATTACAAGACTTTCAAACCAAGGTGGGGGGTCACACCACATCTAGGTCGTGAAGTTGCGAGCGGAGGGTCGTGTTGATATGTATCAACTCTCAGGATACAATCACCTGCCTAAGTAGACAGAAACGACTGAAGTTTCGATGTTTCAGTCGTTTCGGAATATTGGATCGGTGCAGACCCAGATGTAGACGCTTTACTCGTTGTCATTGATGTATCTGTAATGTCCGTGGAGTAAGAGAGGAAGGATTACAAGGTCAATACATCGACGATGATAGAGTAAGAGCTTGGCCTTGTAAGACCTGCCTAGAGGATTATGTCTATATTTTACCTGAATTGAAAGCATGCATTGTGTCTGTGGAATACACATTATAAACATTGTAAGCATTTTCAGTAACTATTGTATTTTAGCAACAAAATGTGACAAAGGAGGGAAAACATTGAATGTTACGCAAATATCCTTGCGTTAATCTAAAGTCACTCCGACATTTAGGCCCGGTCCTCACTGAGCGAAAAGTAAACGTAACGTAAACCAAACGTGAGCACTCGATTGTCTTATTTTGCTTTAATTGCACGGTAATAACCAAATTTCATCTATCACTTTTCCTTCAACGTTGTTTCGATATCTGTTTGTGGCATACCGGTGTTTGCGGCTGTTTGTGGCCTACACAATTTTGCAAACCTTACATTCTGTTTTCGTTTGCTCAACGTTTCGTTTACTTTTCGTTCAGTGTGTACCGGGCCTTAGTTGGGAATATTTGCTCGCGACAGGCAATGGGTTGAATGCATGGAGAGCATATTTAACATTGCAAGAGCGGTCAATTGTTTAATTTCACTCATTCATTGAGTGAAGAACGGTGGGGCTCAAGTAAGTGGAAAATAAGGTAGGAAAAGGTTATTATTGTAATTAAAAGTGTCCCTGTTAAATTCATTGTGTCATCAGATGGTCAAGATCAAGGGCATTAAGCATCGAGTTATGATGAGGCACGTTTGATCCAAAAAACTTATATACTTATTTGTTGCATCAAATTGATAAACTCGAGATATCGAATAAAATTTATAGCGATAAGAAAAGTTATTCAAGAAGGTTATCTCCAACACATACACCATTCAAATGACAATCATAGTATAGATGCAATTAATTGTCCCTTTTAGGATAAGCGTGACGTTTTATATATTGTAATACGTAAGTAATAATTATAAATTTAACAATGGAGTAATTAGAAAACGGGACGTTTAGCAATAAATGGCTGGCATTTCTGAAACGTTACACTTCGCATGTCCACGACAAAAGGCAGGGATGGGTGAGCTCTTGGCCATTGCGATAATATCATAAAAGTTTTTAAAATAATCCTTCATTCACCGATCAGAATGTCTGGAGAGCAATAACTACACCACCAAGCATACAAAAACGCGTTCGGAAATACCAGTGTAACTAAGCTATCCAGCGGAAATGGGCTAAAATCCTCATGTCTGTCCACACGTACAGAGCTGTGAGTTTTAACGCACCGTTATGCGAGATTACACGGGCCCGGGATGGGACGGGGGAGTGGCGTTAAGAACCAGGGGGTGGGGTAGGGGGGTGGGGGTGGAGAGCACCCGGTCAACTGAGCTGCCGTGTCCAGCTGACGTCTATCGTAATACGATCCGGACAGGGTACCTGTCTGGGATCTCACTGAGTCATACGATGAAGAAGGCGCAGCCGGCGCCAGGCGACCGGAGATGAGAGATGACGTGATGCGGACAACTCAACAAGACGACCGGTACGACTATTTATGGAGCGGGTGGGGGATTGCCAATTCAGCTGAAAACACGCTGAGGCTCGGCATGCAGCCTTGCATGCAAACAAAAAACACTCAGACCATAATCTAGTTAGAGCGATTCGTCAAAAATATGCGGTACAGGAAATGGAAGTTCGAACGATAACGTAGTTGACGACATTGTAGAATGTGGGGTAACATCACCACCCCATGGCAAAGTTACCCACATCGACAATAAATAATTGAACCAAGACAAAATGCAATTGACTAATCCCTGGTGCTTAATGATATACCAAAACATTGAATGGTTACTTATTGGTACCTAACCATTGTGTAGATCATATATGATTGACGAGGTTACCCATTACCTACCCATTCGACGATGAGCATCAAAAGATAAGTTAGATGACCTTAATTCACCTGTTAATAATCTATAACAAGGCGATAATGAGACTATGAATACCGAAGCAAGACTGATTAAATGATGTTACCGGTATTATAAACATTGAATACAAGCGATAAATACGAGAAAACAAGATCGCCATCTCAGACTCGGTGCTTAGGTACACAGTTCAGCAAGAGCGGTCATGCAGGAATAATTACCAACAAATAAAGAATGATTAAAAATGATAATCTATATTGAACTTGCAAACAACAACGCCTGCATTCACTGTGTCCACGGCAACATGAGCCCTGTGCATTAGAAGAACGTTCTTTTAGTTCGCTCACCCTTAGGCAGCCATGGCCCATTTCAACCAAACTTAAATTCACATCTTCTCGAATCTACATTCGCATGACTTATATACAAACCCCCTTGTGAAGTCCCCCTTATAAGCACTGCTTCCGATCGGGACGAAAATCGTGCATTTACGCTGATCGTTCCTCACCTGAGAGAGTTGATTCCGTATCTCCGTCTGGCCTCAGCCGCCTCGCCCTCCGGAAGTCCGAACTTCTCAGTCCTGTTCCGGGGCCGGTGCGGTCCTCCGACCGGCGTCTCACTCTCACTGTCTATACCTCCGTCTGCGACACAGCTCCAGTTCCCAGCGCAGCGACCGTGAACACGTCCAATCACTACCGTCCCGAGACAACCATCTCCGGAGTCCTGCGACACTTTCTCTCGCTCGAACCGGTTTGTACGTGCCCAGACGCAGCACGCGCCACGCACACACACACCACACACGCCCGCGGACAGTCTGGCCGTGAGGGAGGGACCGGACTGGACGACCGTGCGGCTGCCCGCGGCGGGGACGGGGCTGCGAGTGCAGCGTGGCCCTCCCGGGCTCCGGCCAGGCGGGAACAGGTCGACACGGCAGGTGGCGCCACAAGTCAGCTGATGGACTCAAGGCTCAGTCCGCTGCGGACTCGACCTTGCTATTAAAATAGCACGTGAATTAAACCACAGTTTGGGAGTACATGCGACAGACAATGTTGAAAGCTTTCAAAGGGCAAAAGAAAACGTTTTGCGCGTCTTACACTCTGCTATTTGTGTCTATGACAGAAATAACGTAATATGGTGTAAATAGTATCAAAGCATGTATGCAAATATCTCCCTACCCTTGAGCTGGAAATGCAATATTCTCACTTCGTTATGTTTTACAGAAAATGTACCTCGGACCTAACAGTTCTCAGTATTTTCCTTATCAACATCTCTGTGAGATAATCTAATTTCCAACCCCGGGCGGGAATGTATTATCCTGGGAGTCCGTATCCCGTTCCAGTATCCCGTATCGTGCATCCCTTACCCCTCATCCTACTCAGGTATCCCGTTTCTTTTAACCTGTGTCATGTATCCGTATCCCGCTCCAGTATCCCGTTTACGTGTCCCGCTCCCATATCACGCTCCCTTCCTATCCCGTTCCCGTATCTCGTTCCCATATCCCGTTTCAGTACCTATCCGTTCGGTGACTTGTTCCCGTTACCGTAACCCTCACCTTCCCTAGGCCTAGCGAGAAGTAACAATACTATACGATATGAGATATGAGAACGACAATACTAATACTATAACAATACTATGAATAACACTACTGATCAGAAAATAATACTACCGCTTTCTATACATTAGTATCACGCGGCCATATATATAAATGAACATATAAATGAACAGTGTTCAAGATACCATGATAACCATTGGTCGACGAAATTTGAAAACATATTTTTATTATTTCAACTTTTGTTTATCTTTTTAATCCTTGATAAATCTTTGAAATGTTTTTTTTATAAATAGTTAATCTTTATTTCAATAATACACACGCAAAAGTCGCTAGACAAGAACCAACTGGCAACCAGAGGGAGATAATTTTGAGGTATGGTAGCTAATGAAATGTAATAATAATGCAATTACCATTTCACTTTCAAGCGATTGTGTATGTTCGTATGATAATTTTCCAGAGTGTTTTCGTTGCATATAGACAAGACGTAGCAAAATGACTTAAATTTAATGTATAATTTATTGACTTGTGACGAAAAACATCGTTAGCTACAAAGAAGTGAAAACCACTTACATTGCCTTTAACCCGCGCCCTGATGGGGGGGGGGGTGGTTGAACACCCCCCCCCCTCTCCGGTTTTTCGGAGATCGTATAAAAAAAAACGGCGGCG
>JARFNZ010168902.1:0-16662 GCA_031763405.1 Balanus nubilus
CTCGAAAAACCGGAGGGGGCGGGGCGGATTTCGCGCCCCCCCCCCCCCCACCTCCACTGCGCGTGTTAAAGAAGAATTAGGTACTTTAAAATTTAGTTAACAGCCTCGCTGTGTTTGCGATGGCAGCTGGCCAGAGAGCTGAATGTGGTAAAGAAATACTAAATAAATCTGTCTCGGCTTAAAATGACGTTAACGTTTGAATGGGATACATCTGAATAATTTAAATTGATAACACACCCCTCCTCAATCACTCCACTATTGAGCTCCGTTTGCGCCGACATTCATTTGCCCCTTGAGTCGTGGACCGATTGACCGCTATTGGTCCAACCTGGTCGCGCATCACTTTCACTTCTGGATGGTCCCGGTTCAGAACACCGCGTCACCTTCCATGTCCCAAACGGAATTTTTACCGCAGCCCAGCGACTGACTTTGATCGCCGCAAAACAATAAGCAGGAAAAATGACCGGCGGCCACCGAAAAGGACCGTAGGACAATTTTCCTGTTGCTGGAAAAACGTGGGACCGAACCGATACAATCAGTGGCTGGTCAGACCTGAGCCTTTGCAAACTAATCCATGCTGTCGCATGCTCCGAGCCTGCCAAAAACCGGCCGCAATCGCGCCATCTTGGTCACGGGGATTTTTTCCGCAGTGCGCCATGGTGGAGTCTCCATTATTGGCTGGCCGGAAAAAATGTCGCCAGATCAGAGGCTTGATTCATTTGGGTGTGTGCAACTTTACAGTGGCAGAGATAGAGCACTGCCATTGTCCACTCGGGCGGCGTGCTTTTTAGAGCCGCCGCCGCACTCGGCCCAAAAGGAAATCGCAAGCCGGTTAGCAGGCTTTTCATGCCCATTATCCACTCCAAATATGTAACATTCCATTTGTGGCGCCTATTAACGGCTTCCTGGAAGCTCGTCGAAATAGAACAAGGATACAACTGCCAACACTTCCTACCCACTGCCCATCCGTGTGATGGTGACAAGGATACTGCACATGTTTCCTACCTGTCAGCCAACGTTTGTCCTAACGATGCGGAGGTGATGTCGAATGGCATGACAGGTGTGATTCACAGAAGTGGACACGAAGTAGGACGTCCAAGTGGAAAATAATTGCGAAGATCGTCGGTATTTTCGATGAAGAGGAAAAATGCATAATTGGAAGGTAGAAGCATGATCAGAATGTAAAAGTAATTACCTTTAAATATTTTTGGAGATTTAGGTGGCAGCCTTATTCTCGTTACTTTTTAAGTGATAAAAAAACATAAAACATTGCTTTAAAAAAACATAAAATAGTTCTAACATAAAGGAAAATGAAGACCCTGGGACAACGTCCGTTGCCAAAGCACGACAGAAACCATTACAAAACTCATCATTTTCACAGACTGCAAACACAATAGAAAAAATGTTATCGGTATAGCTTTAACGTAGGTGCTGACACACCTCTCTAGTCACCAACCGGTTATACAGCTTGGTCGTTGGAGCAAAAACCCACCGTCAATGTCGCCCAACAGGCGGCAAAAACAGTGAGAGTGTGCGGTCATCGGACGTGTTGAGTGATTGGCTCATATTGTGCTGGATAGATATGCCAAAAGGAGCATCTTTTTAGCAAACGGACCGCCTGAGAAGTGTGCACTTTACTGTACAATGTACACAACTTAAATGCGTTTCTGACAGTAGAAATTAGTAAGCAAAATTGTCAAAGCAGTCTCACTTAAACTGCGGTGTTACATTTTTTGGTAACAATTATATCCGATGATTTTACCGTTCTTGTACAGGGCTATTTGATGGTATATTTTGTCGTTTCTCATTAGAATGGTGATGCTAATGGTTTATAAATGAGCATTGAATCCAGTGCCTACTTGTTTTATTTGTTTTATTTAACTGTTGTTTAGGACGCTTGCAAGCACATCACCAAATATTTGTTGCAAAGCCTTCTGTCTTCCACCTTCGTCCTTTAGCACTGTAGTTACTATTCCATTTCTTAATGGTACTCTGCCCTTTGTCTTCAGTGGCATCGTATGGAAGCTTACATGCCCCAAGTGATCCAACGTTCCGAGTTTACTCGGCTTGTTTCTGATGTGTGGACTGTGGCCTTTCCCGGCTCCTGATCCCCGCCGCCCATGGCGCCACTACCTCCACCCCGCCCGCGCCCCCGCTCCCGCCCGCGCCCCCGGAAGACTGACCTGTGTGCAGGCGAGTGTGCTGCTGCACGTGGCTGAGCTGCTTGAAGCGCCGGTCGCAGTAGGAGCACTTGTAGGGCTTTTCGCCCGTGTGCACCCGGATGTGCTGCACCAGCTGGTGGTTGGAGGAGAAGGACTTGAGGCACTGCTGGCACTGGTGCGGCTTCACCTCACTTCGGTGCATCTCCCGCGCGTGCAGCTGCATCGCCGACTTGTGCATGAATATCTGCAACGGGGTGGGCAAGGTGTTGGTGAGCAGCGGTGCCGGACCGAGTGGCCAAACCGGAAGACGCACACACGGATGGAGATGAGCAGCGCTTGCGGCTGAGCCGGGTAAGCCGACAGAAGAGATCACAAATGCTTGCGGTCGCCAAAGCTGTTACCGGAAGGTTAACTCCCCAGCCAGTTTTGTGATGGATACGACCTTGGCCGGATTTAAAATTAGCACGATGTAATTCTAACCTGCCCGGTGTAGCACATGGTGTAAAGTTCGCGGATACTGTAACGTTCTATGACGGCGAAAACTGTGGACGCGAAGAAGAAAGCATGACGAACGCAGGAATAGCCTGCTCTCCTTGTCCGTTGATCTTGACACGTCGACAGCGAGATTAGATGACGGGGATGCGGTGCAATGGCACATCTCGACCATCCCAGTCCGGGCATGCTGATGCCGTGATGCACGACGAGGTTGACCACCTGGCTGTGTGGCATGTTGAGCTGATTAACGCCGAGTGACGTCATCTCCCAGGCATTTCAGCACGTTCGGCCGGAGAACAGTGGAAATGCGTCACAGGCGCTTTGTGGTCAGACAGAATCAGTCCATGGGTCACCGACGATGTGTGGTTATATGGAAGTCACCCAGGCGTCGCTGACGCGGAGTAGTTAGGTAGAATTGTGGCTATGTGGTTGTGAAGAATTCTCGAAGGATGATACGGGGATTGTACTTGGTAGCCGGGTTAATGGAAATAGAGTACAAAAGAAAGGCTGTTCTTGCTTGCATTATATCATTTGTTCTTTTATTCAACCAAAACGAACGATGGCATGGCTCAATAATAAATATACCAATTACCTACATGACATTATCTGAACATTTTGTTTAAGCAGTTTGCTAAAAATGAAAACAAATAATATTAAATAATCCAACAATTCCACTGCAAGCAATCATCCTGCATTTCCATCCAACAGTTTGGGCTTATTTTTTTGCCATAACAGTTATGTGCCAGAAGTTAAATTCAATACAGACTTCAAAACAACAAAACGCTAAGTAAATACAACGACGAAGTACACATAGGTGTGCGAAGTACGTTTCCAGCTAAATCCCAGCTCGTCGGCGGCTTAAACCGATAAGCAGACATTTTGCTCAGCCCTGATGCCGGCTTAGGAATGTGTTAAGTAGTTTTAGCAGTTTTATGACCGTTGTGCCTATTTTTGCGAGTAATTTCATGACAGGTGGACATCGTGGCTAGAGATGACAACATCTTTATCGTATGTCATGCGGCGGCCAACGATGGGAACTTCCACTATTTGGCTTACCTTACGTAGAACAAGTTCATTAAATCATTTATGATGTCCATTAAACACTGTGCTATATCGCCTGTCTTAGGTGCTTAAGGGGACAAAAATTGTGTTGTTGCATGTTCATAAAAGTATCAAGTAGTGCTTATCTTTTATACTACTTTGTAGGATGAGGAAGATCTCATTTACGTCATGACTGTCAACAATAAAACTGATATTAGGAAAGTGGAGTACACTTAACTTTTTTGAATGCCAATGAAATCCAAAGTAGCGTTGATACCGTTTCCTGAAATATTTGTATTGTTCTGATTTTGTATTTGCTGAATGTTTGATTCATTTATTGGTTAACAATGCGTGGCATAATCTTTGCATACATTTGAAATGCGTGCAACGAATTTCAATGCGTCATAAAAAATAACCACCATTGGCTGGGTGCCATCTGCACCGCTGGGGACCGGTTCACCCACCGTACCGGGCGGCCGCGCGTGCGGCCACTTGGGCTCGTGCATGATCCGCCACATTTCATGCAACGCCCGCATTACAAGCCGGGGCTCATCCGCGGGCACCTCCCGAGAGTTACTGCCTGCTGCAGAAGCCCGGAGCTCCCACAGACGGATAAATCCGACGGCAGCTGCGGTAGGCGCGCCTGGTCGGATGGTCGGGTGTTGGTCGGCCGGGTCGGATGGTCGGGTGTTGGCCGAGTATGGACTGTCGGGTGATGGTCGGCCGGGTATGGACTGTCGGGTGTTGGCCGAGTATGGACTGTCGGGTGATGGTCGGGCGGGTATGGACTGTCGGGTGTTGGTCGGCCGAGTATGGACTGTCGGGTGTTGGTCGGCCGGGTATGGACTGTCGGGTGTTGGTTGGCCGAGTATGGACTGTCGGTTGATGATCGGCCGAGTATGGACTGTCGGATGATGGTCGGCCGAGTATGGACTGTCGGGACTCGGGATTCAGACATGGCAGAGGTCGTTAGTCTGGAAATGATACCGCGTTGGCCGGACAGGGTCGGCAATCGGTCGGAAGATCAACGAGTGTTGGGAGATGGGCGAGGGCTGATTATGACCTGGCCGGGGAACAGTCGAAATGCCGAACGGCCGAAAGGTGCTTCCGTATGGCTTAGTCAATGGTCATTGGTCATTTAAACAAACCCGATCAAAACTGTTGATTCAATGGGCTGCGTAGAACGTAACAATTAAGCCATGCCGCGCACTCGCCTATCTTGAGTTTCTGTTGTCCTGCTCGCTGCATGATTGCAGTACTTTTGAACTGGATAAAGGTGTCGGCGTGCACTGCCGGCAACAGTCGAGAGAAGTTGCAATAAATCACTCTACAACACTTCACCGTGTCATTATTGGATTAATTGATTCAGGAGAAGTGGTTCGTTTAACACGCGGAAGCAGGCCATAATAATGGTTCTCACAGAGTGGACCGCGCCCACATGCCGTCTCATCATCATATTTATTTCCTACCGCACGTGAGTTTCTGCATGCGGAGCTCATTAAGAGATATGCAGAAGCAAGGAATCCGAGGATGCATTTACCAATCCCGCAACTAAAGTGGTAAAGCACGGTAATGTAAAAAAAAAATTTGGGGGGGGTGAATTTCTTTTGCAAGGAAGGCCAACTTAAAAAAAAGTGTGAGACCTGATCCGAGGGCATCCGCTCTGATGGTCCAGTGGACATCAAACGAATTACTTTTTTATCTTTTCGACATAGCCAATCACTATTGAATTCACCATCCAATTTTGTATAAGGCATCCTGAACAGTCAGCTGCCAACGTCAAATATCGGTCTTTCGTGCATCGTTGATGCCACCGTCTCTACCCGCCTTTAATTTGACGCCCAGACACCCCTTCGGCCCCTGCTGCCTGGCCGCGGTATTCCTTTGAAGTTTCGCTGAAGCATTTCGGGCGGAGCGATCTTTTTACCGACAGCTCCGCGTTGGCTGCGCTAAGCTATAGCAGCCAGCTGAATTTATCATCAATTTTTCCGGCCAGATCCATTTATAACGAGCCTGATCGCGCGTTTCTCTCGGCTTCAATTTAGTTTGCAGCTAAAAAGCATATTATCAGACACTATGCATGAGTTATGTGAATAATGGCCCGGCTTCTTTTGTCTCCAGCTTCGCCGGATGCAAAACTACGGAAATTTATTAAATGGACGGATTATAAATGACTCCCAAGAATTAACGAGCCTTCAGGCAACTTTTTGTTCGTGTTTGCAGGATTTAAGGGAGGAAATTTCAAAACGGCTGAGACCGAAAAGATTTCCAAGAGGCCTGAACTTTCAACACACCGAAAGTTGTGTAAAACTTAAACGGACAAGCTGTGGTAGGCTAACCTCAAGAGACTCAGCAAAGCACTTAATCGTGGAGCCAGCAGAGCAAACTCGGAGCCATATTAAAAAGTCAACCGCCTTGTCAATTTAGCGAAACCTGTCATTGCATCAGGGGAAAAATTCTAGTAAAACAGCACATCTTAAGCGGGTATATGGATTAAAATATGGCAACTACAAGCTGTGCTCCAAATTGTATCATAACAAAGAGACTGACTGGGCAAAAAAAAAGAAAGGGAATAATGCATTTTCGTTTCAATTCGTTTCATGTCATTATAATTCAAACGCATCAAAACTCAAGTTGTTCATCGCATGCAGCTACATGTATGAAAAACGCACCCATATAAAATTTACCAAAATATAAAAACGGGCATCTGTTTCGGCCAATCGCGTCTCTTTTCTACATCGCGTGTTCTAATTAATATCAGCACAAGCAGCTGTTCAGTGGACAGTGCGGACATAGCTCATGGTGATGAGCATTTTACATCGCCTATAACGTGTCCGCTTTACAAACACATGACACTAACTGCCCATTGTACTCACTACAAATTTAAATTGGGGCGCGCACTCTCCCCGCGGGCGTGTAACGAGTGATATGCAAATGTTTGTCATTACGATAGCATCTTTACGATCGGCAGTACATCCGGTCGGCGCGTTTACGACGGCGGATTCGGCCCGTTCTGTCCGATGGAGCCGGCCTCTGCTGGCGATGAAGGGTAGGGCTCGGAGGGAGGGAGTAGGGCTTGGAAGGAGGGAGGATGTAGGGCTCTGAGGGAGGGGGAAGGGCTCGGAGGGAGGAAGTAGGGCTCGGAGGGAGGGGAAGGCTCGGAGGGAGGGAGGGAGGGAGTAGGGATCCGAGGGAGGGGTTCGAAGGGAGGGAGAGGGAGGGGCTGATGAGGTATCAGGCTAACGAAGCGGGACCGGCCCCGGCCATCCTGCCGTTACTCATTAGCATACATGGCAAAGTGCATGCATGCACGGGGCCATTTCCATATGTTTAAAAACGGTGCCGGCGTCACTGTCGGGGGCCGCACGAGGTCGGGGTCGGGTACTGCCGCCGAGTGTGGCCACTGGCCAGCCTCAGGCTGTTGCTGGTCGCCACGGCAATTTAGCGTAATTAGCGACCTAGTGACGAAAGCACCGGGAAGAAAATGTTGGCGTTAGTATGTTTGTTGGCTGACGTTTGACACATGATTTGATGTTAGCACAAAAAGGTCTTCCTTTTTGGTGTGTTTTTTTTTACACAAAAAGCGTGGTGCTTTCCGATGGTTATGTGGTTAATACGCGGTGGTTACATGGCTTACAATGCGCAGTGCGCGCAACGTTAGGCAGTTATTTCGGATTTGTAGTGCTAGCTTATTACAAGTTGGTTAGAATAAAGACTCCCCTGAGTAAATTAGTCACTCTCGACACAGCGTTAGCGTCATATATCCACATTCGTTACCCACTAGTGATGTAAATCGGAGTCCAGATTTTCGGACCTCCGAAAATAGTCCGATTACGATTTGAACTTGGGTCGGTCAGTCACAGTTTTCTTGGACAATTTTGGTCAGGGCATATAGGCATATTTCACCCTTTCCCCTATCTTACTGGTTTCTAGACCTTGCGCCTCGCGAGGTTTGCACTCTACAGTGGTGACGTGAAGTTGATAGGAGTTTCTCGTCATCTAGGTATCTTTTTTTATTTTTCTTTCTTTTTATTTTTTTATTTTCTTTCTATCTTATGACACAGAAACAATGATATAACAACAAAACATTAATTATTTATAGATAAGAGTATGATAAAATTCCGAGTTTTTCGGACTTCTAGACCCTTTGGACATTATTCGGTGAAAATTGTCAGATTCGATCGGATTTTGGATCGGACATGATTTGGAAAATTTCAGAAACTTCATCACTAGTACCTACACCGGCACCAGTGCAGTGGAAACAAGGAAATGGAAAAAAAACTAGGATTAATACACTATGAGCTTATAGAGGAAAGGCACGGGAAGAAGCACGAACTATAACCTATTCCAGTTGATGCATCGCTTGCTTTGAGGAAACTCTCGCACGGATCTGGCTGGTATTGTTGTTGCCATTCGTGCAACCTGACGAGTTAACAGCCACAATAAATCGTATAATGTCATCATGGTATTTTGGACTTCATATGAAATATTGTTTTCCTTTTCTTTGCGGTGCCAATGAGGGATTTTTCTCTTATCTCTCGGTTCATGCTTCTCATGTTAGGCACAACAATGCAATAGCACGCCCCTTGCCATCATCGCTACCTAATTTAGGTTGGTGGAGGCATATATGATCGTGTCATCGCGCTTGTTGTACCAAATGTTTAGCACCCATTTGAAATCTTACACCACCGATATTAAGTCATCTTTCTATGTCAATAGTTGTCCCTACGATCATTCTTATTTATACTGTCAGCCGAAAGTGTTAGGGCGCCGAAAATTAATAGACTGCAGTTTTATCAATGAAAAGAAAAGCAACTTCTAAAAGAAACTGACATCGCACAAGAACCGGCTGAAAATCGCAAGATATCGGCTTGAAATAATTTGTATTCGGAACCCTATTCGCAATTTAATACAGGCATGCAGTGGGCGTTGGCCTGGATTCGAACCCGCGACCGTCAGCCGCCGTCGCGCATCTCAAAGATCACAGCACCGGCTCACTCGTAACCGACGCGGCCGGCCATGCTGATTTTTACGGTGTCAGCTCTCCTCCAATCATCTGTCAGCCCTCGGCGACGGCCGGTCACATGACCGCGTGTCCGGCGGGCGGCGCGCACCACGTGACCGGCACGTCGGATCGATGCTCCGGCCGATCGGCCTCGGACGGAAAAATGTCGGCCGGGGCCGATCGGCCCGTCGGCGCCGACGCGGAGCTTCGTCGAGTTCGACGCGGTGGGAGCGTCGGCGGCGACGGCAGGCCGGCAAGATGGACGCGCCCGGGAGAGGCGCTTGGCGACAGCGGAGTTTGGAGATCGGGAGAGGCTCATGACTAGATGAAAGGTGGTGGGGGACGAGAAGGGAGAAAAGGAGAAAGGAGGATTGTGGGGAGTGAAGGGCTTGAGAGAAAGAACGAGTGCAAACAAGATTACGCATGATTTCAGTGACATCAAGCTATTGAATTTCTTGCCTTCATTTTCCACCCCTCTTTTTTTTGGCTCCGCCAACTGTCCGGGCAGCTAACGCTACCTATACCTGATTGGCGAGTAAAGGCATTCAACACGATTCCTCCCGAACACGGTTCAATCAGCAAGTACATGCTGATGACTGGCATGCACCATGCCGGCAATGTGCATTCGATCTACCGCTAACCATGACATGAGTCACGGCTTCTGGGAAAGTGGTTGGGTGCGCTCGTTCTGGCGCGTGGTGTTGTCCGCCATGTTAGTAATGCTCACTTTGTCATACGTCCATCATTAGATTTGGTGTTCCAATCATAAAGCGTCGCACGTTGTGATGGGACGCCAGTAGTGCCTGCGCAACCGACGCTCACATCATGAATTGTATATTCAACAAATAAAAGGGTCATAACCAACACGGTGACGTCTTGCCGCTCACCAGGAACTTCTATTGTGACGGCTATCCGTGAAATCAGTTGGATTTGAGGTATCGGGATTGCAGCTACCTTAACCTAAGTAGCATTTCTGACCAGACCAGTCTCACGGTGCTGGTTTCCATCATTCTCCTTTCCCCGGTCACGTTCCCGTGCGGGTGGAACGCGGGCTGGCTCGCGGCGTGCGGACAGGCACGCCACAATTGGCGCCTCCGACGGGAGGAGCTCGGACGCGTGTCACGTGACGCGAGGTCGGCCACGTGGTACGTGGGACGTGAATCGACACACGGTGGTACGTGGGACGTGAATCGACACACGGTGGAAACTGTGGACTGGGGACGACGGACCCACGAAAGTGGCCATGGTGTAGGGAACACAGGACACAGCGGGCATAAGCCGCATGACACCTGACACATGATACTCAGCACACAACACATGACTCTCGACACCTGACACACGACACTCGGCACACAACACATGACTCTCGACACACGACACACGACACTCGGCACACACAACACATGACTCTCGGCACACAACACATGACTCGACATACGACAAAGGGCACACGACACCCAACAAACGACACATAACTCGACACACGACACATGACTCTGGACACCCGACAAAGGACACACGACACTCAACACATGACACACGACTGACATATGACGGACACGACAACTGACATGACATCTGACCATTGCACAGCACGCACGACACAGTGTGTCATCCGTAGGAGCGATTCTATCGGAATGTCGGCGTGCTAGGGGAGGCATGCACTGGGCCGCGGCAGTCCAAAGGTGCTCAAGCTTCGGTGGCCTCCACTCGGTACAGAGCGGCTAACACACGCCATCTGCGCTGACAATGGCCTGCGTACAAGTCTAAGCCCTCGGTGACACCGAAAATGTCCGCGGTGCAAGAAACGCGACAACCGACGACGCAGATTAGCAGTCAGATTTCGATGACAAGAGTGCAGATATGCGAAAAGTGCGATGTTGTGACCAGACTTTCTGGCACGATATTTTGTGTTCGGCGTCATTACAAGTCCTTTTATAACCATACACCTGGTTTTGCTTTTAACGGTTTTGACTTTTGGCGAGTTTCACATGCAAAAATGATCGGCTTCGGTCCAGGCGGTCCAGCTGACAATATCCTATCAACCAGAGCGCCGACTGACAGGTGCGTAAAGGAGCCACCACTGATCAGAATCATCCAACAATACGTACTGGGCAAAGAACAGCAAACTTGTCACATCACCAGCGTACTCTGGCTGGCAATGATGACAATTTGACACAACGACGTGAAGATGTTCAAAAGTCTGATGCTCTCTAGGAAATATCAGCCAACCACATGCGGGTTGACTCACACTATGCGATTTTGAATGACGCGAGCGACGACAAAACCCGGTCTCGAGCAGTTTAAGCAGGTGACGGGAAAGTGAACGGGAGTGATATTTTCCTCGGAAAAAGAGTTAAATCTTATCGCATTTACAAGTCCTCTTCTTCTCCTCACCCGCGCTTCTCGTCTCCGCTGCGCCACGAACGGATCTCGTCGGCGGAAGTGGCGCAGCGCGCCGTTTACGCCGCGGCGCCTTGAAGCGCAGCACGGTGTTAGCGCCGCTTTGGTCGCCGTTTATCGTCTCAAACGCGCCGCACGGGTTAAAAATGGCTCGGCGATGATTGGACGAAACCGGCGGCGCGGCGGCGGCGGCGGGCGCCTTTGAAGCCGGCGGTGGTCCGGCCGAGGTGGCGAGAGGAGGCGGGCTGCACGTGGGTGGTGCCCGCCCCGAGAAACCCGACACGGAACGGCGGTGGTCTCGGCAGGGGGCGGATTTGTCTCTTGGCCGCGAGCTGGTGTGATCGGAGTTGGTTAGGCGATTTGTTGGAGGTTTTGGGTGCTAGTTGGAATGTTCTGGCTTTATGACACTTCATTCTAGAAATGGAAACAATAAGACTTGCTTATGCATATGGGGACCATGCCCATCGATATTATGAAGGCATATCTACAAACGTACTTTAGCCCTCGTCCTAGTGGGCCTCTGAGTCACCTTCGCCCTGGTGGTAGTGGAGGGTCATAATGCCCCCCTCCGACTATGTCGAAAACTAAGAGGGCTAGGAAGACGAGGACAAAATGTCCGATAGCCCTCAACAATGAAATCATTCGAAGTTACCTCGAGATTTTATGTTCACGTCAATATTGAGGTCACCTGAGGTCATCGAACGCCAGATTTCCCCGTTTTAGGACATTGCTCAGAAACCCCAGATATCTTGAACTAAGTGAAATAAAAAACGATAAACAGCTCTTGAAAGGATCTGTCGCTAGATAGCCAAATATTTTAGCTCAAGTCAAGTCTTACAACACGTCATATTTAGGCTCCAGAAGTCACTGAATATTATGCTGATAAATCCTTCCAAAAACTTGTTTTACTTACGTTAATATTTTTTAATTAGCCTAATAAAGAGCAATAACTTTACCAAGATCGTATTTGTGTTGTCACGACGGTTCGAAATATACCCATGGTGACCTCGTTAGGTCA
This sequence comes from Balanus nubilus, assembly GCA_031763405.1. Lineage (NCBI taxonomy): Eukaryota > Metazoa > Arthropoda > Thecostraca > Balanomorpha > Balanidae > Balanus > Balanus nubilus. The sequence goes on from JARFNZ010168902.1 coordinate 12,125, forward strand.
TTTCAAAAGTTGACCATAAGGCAAGGTCATGTGATAATCCAGGTAGATTACGTTGCATATGGGGTGATGCGTCTGGACGAGACAAACACATTGGTATTATTTCCACGTTTCCATCGCTATCTGTTCATGAGTTATTGACAAACACATTTGTGTGACCTCATGTGACCTCAGCTGACATTACGGGGTCACCAAGTACAATTGACACCTGTTTCGTCATTAAGGAGCTAAAAGTATATAATTTTTTAAAGAAATAGGCTGATCAATGTATATTCTCTGAAGGTGAAGCTTTTGCATATTCTCCCATGGGAGTAAAAGGCGAAAGTCACGTGACTGACCTGACCTAAAGTCACCGAAATAACAAAACTTGTGATGAACATGTTGTCGTTTCTTACCCCTCATGAAATCTTTCAAGTTTCAAGTCTTTCGAACAAACACTGGGGCTTGGGCATAACCACAAATATTTTGTTTGGGCAAGATCGCTTGACGTGTCCGGGTGACCTTACCTGAGGCGACCTGGGGTAAACATTTTCACACCATTGATGTTCAGACAGCTGTGCAAAAGTTGGTGGCGAGTAGCGACGAAAACAACAGGGCGAGGGTCAAGATGAGGTATGCCCCTCAGACTATATTCCAGTAGACTTGTTAGCTCTTACTAATGAAAGGACACCCTCGCAAATGACACATTGGTCATTTTCATCATTCCGCAAGGAACACAGACAGCTAAAGTATCATCATCGTCGTCATCGCTATTCCATGGGAGCTGGGTTGATAACAACAAGCTGTTTTCCTTTTCTGCACCTCAGGTTTATGAGCTTTGGTATCACGAAAAGTGAGCTAGTCACACGATCACCAGCGGCGCCGACCATCTCAGGGCGGTGAGAGGTGCACTGGCGTACCAGCTAGCGCACCGCCAGCGCTCCGCTCCCGCGCCAGTGCGCCCCGGAATGCGTTTATAATTGGATGCCTGATTTATTGCATTTCTCTCCGTCGGCGCTGTCGCAAAAGTTCGCCGAGATTAAATGAGGCGCGGGAGAAAAAGGAGTAAAAGGAAAACAGACTGCACTTGGTGGGAGTTTGCCGGGAATCCGCGGGCTGGCGAGACGAGGACGGCGCTTCATATTCCACCGACAGTGAGCAGGTTTTAGGGCGGCCACCGCCGCAATGTCAGCGCACAGGTGACAGCGTCGGAGACCAACGATCGCACCGCCTCCCCGCGTCAACGAAATCCGAGCGAGCGTTGATTTAGACGGCAAGGGTTCGCCCGGGAGGCGTCATAAAATGGTCATGCCGCGCCTCAAAAACCACCATAAATCGACGGTTATGTAAGCCGTCGACGGGCTACCCGTTACCGGTAGCTACACGTCTGTGTTAATCGTGTTGATGCAAATAATCAGCTGCCACTCAGTCGCTCGGCCGATGCGCCGCACAGTAGGCGAGGCCGTACGCTCCTGCAGCCGATGCTCGATTGATGTTTGCGCGTTGCGATCAATCAATATTCAGCAGCATCCGCCCCTCCCGCTCGGTGGACTCCACGCACTGCACCGGCCCCATTTAGCTGGACTTTTCTAATGAGATGGGCTCCATACCGGGTAGAGCCGTGTTTTAATTAAGCCGACCGGGCCGAACCGGCCGGCCTGGCTCGTTGCATCGGCCGTAACATACGTCGAAACTGATAAGCTGATTCGAATGTCCAATCAGGAGTCTCCAAATACCGAATGGGCGCGCATGCACGGGTGTGCGAATGGGCTCCGTGCAGAGACGACCGGTCGGCAGTTTACGCAACCGGGAGGGCTCGGCCCAGCGAGACGAGATCGGCGACGGAACAGGAGAGCGATCGATAAACAGGGTGGAACCGCGTGTCGCGCGCCGGTGCCGAGCATTCATCATTGCCCGAAAGACGAGTGACGGCTACGATACGCGGTACAGGGACTTGCGTAATGCGGCTCTGTGTGTGATTTGGAGTGTCTAAGTCGACGGTCTTGCGCCGTAATCAGCGGGCGGCTGCGCGCGGTGACGAGTGGTGATAACACGGGACGCTGCGGTTGTACGTGAGTCGTACGGGTGCTGATCGTAAATGCAGGTGGCTTGAGACAGAGTGCGGGAGACGGCAGAGAGAAATACCACCCGCTGATGTCTCGCATCCAATTTGCTCATGGAGAAACCACCTCCAAGGTCCATCCAGGAAGCCAATGTCATAGCTCTCAGAAAACGATTCACCTATCAGATTCGAACTCGGGTCTCACGGGCCAGATCCCTGTGACTGCAGCGAGTCTCGGTTAGCTCATTTGTGTCACTGATTTCAGTAACAAACCACAATTAGCGCGAGAACCGAGTCATAAACCACCACGGAAATAGTTTTGATATGCAATGATCATGACAGTGATCGCGCTTATTTCCTGGATCAGGAATCAGGATGCGTCAAGTCTCATATGAAACCTGTCTTTCTTCCCACAGATCGGTGCACAGATAACGCGCTCCCGGCAAACCTGCTACGGACTTAGAGCAGCGCTTATCACAAACGGCGGGCAGATCGCAGTCCAGTTACGGACAAGTCATCCTCGCCTCTAATGCGATGTAAAGATCTTCCCAGGAAAATGTCTCCAGAGAGGCCAGATCTCGTGCTTAATTATGCCGCCTGCAGATAGAGGTCGAGACGGTGATCCCTGTGCTGCAGCAGGATCACGGTGATTCTAACAGCACGAGCCGCTATGGGGCATCATTTCCTGGCCACTGTCCGTCTACACCTGGACCAGGAGTCGATAATGATTCATCAGTTCTTGGCTGCCCGGAGGCAGGGCTGGCGACGGCGGCTCCCAGACGGCATCAGCCATCTGCTGGTCGGCAGACCCGGCCCGGCGGCCCGCGGCGCTTCATAGGAGATACGGCACAATGCAAGGCGTACACCGCACCTGTCGGAGAGCTCCTGTGCTTCCGTGGTTCGGTGTTGGCCGGGTCCGCCCGTGTCCCAAAGTCTCCCACCCAGCTGTTGGAATATCTCCCGGACATGAGTTGCACCAGCGAGGGACCAGCTGAGTCCGGTCGGATGGGTGTATCTGGCCATCGGAGGTGTCGCCGAAGGGTCACGAGGTGCGGCGTGTGCCCGGGCGTCCGGTGTGAGTGGGGAGAAGACACCTGCCGGATCGCCGCCAGATAGTTGCCGTCGCCGCCAGCGCCCGGCGCACCGCGAGCGAAATCTTGCAAGTGACGGGCTTTTTGTACGCTGTCACCATCCACCTGAGTGGAATGTCTCATCTGGAAATGTTTTGTGACGGGTATGTTTTAGTTATTTGGCCCACTGTTAATGGTACACCTGACGGTACAATGGTAGCACGTAATACAAATCACGCTTGTGGCGTAGTGCTTCATACGAGCCACGCCCACTCGTGCGGAGAAGTTGCTATGATCATCTTCTGCAATTATTGATACGTGGATGATATACCCACGGCTTTGTGTACCAGAGATACTTGAAGGAGGATGCACCTGAGTGGGATGCATCTCTAAATTATGAGTTTGTGGATGATATGGCATGACATTGCGCCTACTGGCGGCGATTTCCTGTACCCGTAGGAGGCACCCACCGATTGGAACCTCGGTTTCTGTTTGTAGGGTACATCCGCAGACTGTGCCGGCGGCAAAGTGGAACAACAGGGGAAGGGAGTCCATGGGAGGTTACCAGGACTATCAGGAGACAGTGTACTCACTTCGCGATAGTACGAGCATGACTCCATTGTGGTAAGGCGCAGTTGCAAAGGCTAAACCCACTTTGGTGAACCAGCAGGATGTACCCGCATGGGTGAACCCGAAGGAGCACCTTCGTGGTGCATCCCTCTGGAGGGACTTACACGAAGGGGTGAACCCGAGGGGAGCACCGGGGTACCCGCACCACGTACCTGCTGCTCTGGCCGCGGCCGGTACGGGAAGTACTGGTACTGCGACATCTCCATGTTCGGAGGAGCGGCGAACTCCTGCACCGGGTACATGCTCATACTTGGGTGCGGGGTCACCGGTGAGGAGGTGAGGGCGGCCGACATCGCCAAGCCCGAGGGGGTTGACCTCAGGTCACCGCAGGTTAACACGGCCCCGCTGGAGGCCGGGTGGTCGGGGTCGGCCACGGGGCCTGTCGCCGGCGACTCCACGGTCCTTCTCGAGTGGGCGAGCAGGGTCACTATCTCTCCACTGTCCTTCACGGCGAGAGAGCGGTCACTATCACAGCCTGGAGGGCTCCCGTGTGGTCCATACACGAGGACACGAGGACAGTGTCACTGGTAATCGTCACGATGCTCTCCGTTCACTTCAAGTCCGTCGTCACCACTTCGCGAGGGTCGTGCTCCACGTGCCCAGCGCGCACCGCGCCTCCCGCAGGGCACTCGGCAACACCAGTGACACTCTTCGACCACCACTTCTCCCCCCTGGTCCTCGTCACTGTCCTCCGGGTGCGGGTCCTCCACGAGGCAGTCCTCACCGAGTCCTGCCTGTGTCGCGCGCACGAGCGGCGGGGCGCGCGAGTCGCGTGGTCACCGCGCCGGTCAACTGAGACG
>JARFNZ010169013.1:0-16662 GCA_031763405.1 Balanus nubilus
AACCATGGCCTAAGATGGCGTGATCCTGAAATAATTAGACTTATCTGATGCGTAAAAAAGGTTTTGAATTTTCTCCCGTTGCTTTATAATGGGCAGGTCACGAAAATGACCTGACCTCAAGTCACAGATATACAAAATCCGAGATATACATGGTTTATAACCTGATGCCCTTATGAAATTCTGATAGTTTCATATTCATCCGTCAACCACTGTGGCTGTGGCAGAACCGTAAACTCGGAAAATGAAGGTTGGAGGTAAGGTCACGTGATGTGGCCTAGTGACCTGAACTTTGATGACCTGGGATTTAATTTTTAACAAAATGTGCGGAATAGATGTGCCAATAGTTGTGTCAAATTTGGCGGCGCTGTGCGCCGCCGTTGCCACAGAACGGCCATGCACTAAATCGTTATATGCACTCGTGACATTAAAGATTCAGTTTATGAACTCGCCGTCGCATCGGCTCGTTCAGAAACTGAATCTTCATGCATAAAACTATAATAGAACGCAATGACGTCCGGTGGGTAGGTATGCCATTTATTAGAGCTGTTCCGTGACTTTGTCGTAAATACTGATGACACGCACAATACCTATACAAACACCATTATAAAAACAGACCCCGTTCAAAACATTGCACAACAACACAGATATGAATACGATCAGAATTAATATCGTACTAAATGCAATTTCGCCCACATTTAACACAAATTAGCAGCACTTAACACGTCCGGTTCACCCATTTGTTCACATTTTTCTTCTTAAAATAGACACAATAGACACAATAGACACCATAAAGGAGCCTGGTTTGGTACTGCCCAGTGAACTCACTTATAATAAATAATAGCATGGCATCGCTAATCTACAAAAACAAAAGCAAAATACCAAGGCTAGGCGTTAAGACCAGCTCTGATGACGAGCGGACTTCAAAGGAGCACTGTTGGCACTGTCACATTGGCTGCGCTACCTGAAGAGAAGAGACGATGTAGCCTTTCCTTTGCTGATCCTAAACAACACAGAGGAGATGATCCACCAATGTCAGCTGACGCCCCCAACTGTAATAGCGTCTAACACCTGGCAAAACAGAAAAACCGGAACAGCAGTCAGGAGATAGCATTAAAATGAATACTAAAATATCTTCAAATGTTAAAAAGGGTATGCTAGCGTTAATGTGCTAGTTTCGTGGAAACGTTTATCGTATACGTGCACGGATACGATGAAACAGTAAACTCGCTAATAAATCTACCGGAATCACAATGTGAGTGACACTGGACGAACTAGCTTTGATCAGTTAACCGGAACACCGGAAAATCTCACACAAGACTTCATAAATGCCTCATCCTTTGGATATCTGCCAGCTGGTGAAATTCACCATCTCAGTGGTTGATCACTTGGTAGCTGACGCACACGACCACTCCACAGCCACCTACCAACAGCTGACCCTTAATGGTGTGAAACCGCACCATTACCTACCGATCGGCCATCATAATGATACCTACCACGGATTATTATCTTTAGACAATAATCCGCGATGATACGCTATCCCCATTCAGCTAGCATTATAACCGTGCGTGTAATTGGTCTGACTCCCAGGGCTTGTATTGACGGCATCCGAGTCGTTATAGCGGTCGTCTATAGCGCTAGTCTAGCCAGTCCCCAGTGGCCTGTGAGAAGTCATCTACAGACCTGAGTCAGAGTCCAGTCGAGTTGAGTCAGTCTCCTGTCCAGCAGTCCCCGTGAATCTGACTCCATTTCATCAGTGTATAACATCACCCGAAAATAGATGCCGGGCAGAACAAACAGCACCAACACCTGAAATACAACGATAGCATTTAGTTATTTTTCCGACATCCTATAGTTGGTTGGTTTGATGGAGTTTGACTGTAAACGTTTCGAGAAATGTGGCAAAACGAAATGTGACTTAGCTTGTCAATTGCTAAGCTAGCTTACCAATTGCAAATGCTAAGTCAAATGTGATTTGTGCGATGCCGCCCCCGAATATAGAGTGGTTAAAGGGACATTGTCATCTAAAATACAAAAGTTGATATGCAATATAGCCAGTTTCCCCTGTTAAACCAGTCCAGTCCGTTTAAAGAACTTTGCGCTCAATCGTCTGCAATCTGTATTCGAAAATTGGCTTTTCGCACCAGTTTTGGTAAAACTGTAGGCACTTTTCCTTACCTAACAGACTCTCAAAAGACTGGGATCGCGCCATCACTACACGACATTTGAAGGAGAAATTTAATTAAGATTTCGAAGTGTACCGACAAAAGAATGTTATCATCGGGTTTTCCGTTCAAAGTTCTATTCTCATTTATTTTTTAGTCAAACTTTCTTTCTTTCGAAAACATGAATAAACACGATTCGCAGATGCTATGGCTAAGTTGAATACGCAATGCCTTTACTGCGTCTCGGGATTTCGCTCGACTTTGGTCCGTCCTCTGCGACGAAGTTGAATATTCTGCTTGGCAACGCAGAAGAAATGTAAACAAACTATATAGCAGAACGTGCCGTCAGGAACGCATTATATACGCCAAATTCGATGCAATATTTATGGTCGCGGCCATCATGCTGAAATAGTGCGGATCATAATCACGCAATTATTTTAAGAGTTGGAGGTGAGTCAAAATCATTTCCTGAGGTAGGCAATAGACATATCTCCTGTTATGTGATGTGATTGTACGTTTCAGCCTAACCTTTAGTGACACAAAATTCGTTACGTTAGTTTTAACCGTTTTTTACATTACCGCCAAAGGTGACAATGTCCTTTTAAGTACCTATCGTATGGAAGAATGGATAACTAGTCGTTCAGTTCATTAACAATTGTCTATAACCATTCAAGGGATAATTTTTGCGAGATAATTCCAGAGATAATTTTTCGTTGTGCATTACCTATAACTACCTGCCTATCAATGCAGCATTGCAACTTGGCACGAAATTGAAAGGAAAACACAACACTCAATTGAGTAATTTTTTATGTAAACAATAAAGGCAAAGCGTGGGACAATTTCGATTCTGCTCGGAATGGGAAACCCACAAAATTGTTATAGTGGGAAAGGAAAACCCACGAGTGTTGTGTCACGGGAGTTTCATTAATATCTGTCCAGGCTTCGCATCGACCTGCCTAGGGACATTGTCACCTAAAATAAAAATAAAAATACTAGTTGATAGACCTAGTTTCCGTTGCTAAGCCGTCCAGACCGTTTCAAAAACTTCGCCCTGAATTGTCTGCAATCTTCATTGAAATATTTTTCGCATTAGTTTAGTAAAACCGAAGGTAGGTACATTTCCTCACCTAACCGGCTCTCGAAAGACTAGAATCGCGCCATCACTACACGACGTTTGAAGGATACATTTCAGTAAGACTTTGAAGTGTACCGACAAAAGGATGTCATCATCGAGTTTTCCGTTCAAAGTTCTATTCTCATTTATTTTATGGTCAAACACGGTCGTCTCTCTCTATCTTTCGAAAATATGAATCAACACGATTCGCAGATGCTATGGCCAAGTTAAAGGGACATGGTCACCTAAAATACAAAATTTGATATGTGATGAGCCAGTTTCCCCTGTTAAAACGATCCAGTCCGTTTCAAAAACTTCGCCCTCAATTGTCTGCAATCTTCATTCAAAGACTGACTTTTCGTACTAGTTTTACTTTAGTAAAACCGTAGGTACTTTTCCTAACCTAACAGACTCTGGAATGACTAGAATCGCATCTTCACTACATGACATTTGAAGGATAAATTTTATTCGGATTTTGGAGTGTACCAACACAAGATTGTTACCATCCTGTTTTTCGTTAAAAGTTCTATTCTCAATCATTTTTTAGTCAAACACAGTCCTCTCTTAATCTGTCGAAAAACAGGAATCAACACCATTCGCAGATGCTATGGCTAAGTTAAGTAGGGGAGGGTGGGGAGACTTGATACAATTTTTGCAATAGGTGCGTGCAATATCTTTCAAAATGATGTTTACCGAGACAAGTTGTCAATGTTTTCGATGCGCTATACATTTCTCTATCCGCCTATATGTAACTTTTTGTTAATTTTGAATAGAAAATGTGTGAGCGTGCAAAATGTCGGCCAATGTCAAATTTTCAACTTCCCCAAAGATGGGGAAGTTGAGTGGGGCAGTGGAGTCGAGGTCAGTGGATCTCCCTCAAAAAAGTTTTAGAGATTTATTCACGGCTGTTGGCAGTTGGAACTCGTCTAGCGACTTTTGTGTGTGTTACATTGAAATAAAGATGAACTATTCAGAAGCAACATCTTAAAGATTAACCAAGCAATACAAAGATAAACAAAAGTTAAAAACAAACAATTTATCTTTTTTGTCGATTTGTCGATCGCCAAAATTATGTAAGAGAAAATCAAAATGTAATTCATGATTAGGGGAAGGGCATTAGGACATAGTGCTGGACAAACCATAACCTTTTACAGTTACGTATAATTTTCATGTTCAGATTCTAGCTTTCTTTTGAAACAGATTTAGCTAAAAATTTGCATAGCATGCATCATATACCTCATTTCCATGGGCTTCAATTTAATGCAAATTGGCTAGTTTAAATTAAACCCCTTCACCGATTTGAATTAAGCATCCGTTTCCATGGGCGCTTGGGCGTGTATTTGATTTAAATAATTAAGATTAAGCTGCCGCTAATCCAATCTTTCTGCATTACTGGACGTATATTGCCTCGAAGGATGGAGGCACCAAACAACATCATGATATGAAAACGTAATTTGGGATTTATACATGGAAAGGAGAACAACTAATTCAAATTAGCTCGCTAATTCAGCGCGGAGGTAGGTCTTAATTTGTTTCATCCACTTCAAATTAAAATGGAAAAACTGCAGTTTCCATGGGCCGCTAATTTGAATCAAAACCTTAATTTGAATTAGCGGCTTAATTTGAATTAACTTGATGCCCATGGAAATGGGGTGATATTCTCGAGGATAGAAAAGTGTCAATGCTTAGTTAAATTTAAAAAAGCATGCGGGCGAACCTTATAGGTTCGTTACCATTACACTTCTACCAAACACCCAAGGGCGCGTCGCCATATTCTGAAGGTTGGGGGGAGGGGTTTTGAAGTCGACTTTTCTCATGAAACGCCCAAAGGCGTAATGTTAAAACCATAAAATGCGTCCCATCCCTCCCCTCCACCCACGGCTTTCACCGGCCATGCAAACACGTCATTCTGACATAATGGGCAGTGAACTCGTGTGGTGAGCTGAGTCGTGATCAGTTGTTCCAAGGCCGGTTCAGCCGTGCGAGACGCTACAGACACGCGCGGCCGGTGGAACCAGCTTGTCTGGGCAGGCCGGCTAGTCCGTGAAATTTACACGCCCCCGCTGGGCGTCTGGATTTTCCGCGCCCTGCTGGAGGGGGATATCTGAGCACCCCCTAGATCTCGGCTCCTATGGGACGGAGAGAAAAAAAATCGAAAGCTCGTCGGCAATCATTTTGAAACTACTTCAGTCATTCTTTGACTCAGGTCAATAATGAGGTAACCAGAGGTCACCAACGGTCTAATTTGCGAATATAAGGGCGTCAATTAAGAAAATCTCGATTGTCTGAAGAAATATGTTAGTAAAGAAGAAACCGGAACAGCATTTGAAAGCTCTTGAAAAATTCCACCAACGTTGTGTCCTCAGACTTGACCTCAGGTCAATAGTTCAGGCTCCAGAGGTCGTCATCAAAGTCAAAATGTCCGTTTTTTACGAAATAAGTTTGTCGTGAATAATGTTTGGCCTAATAAAGCCAGGGCAATTATTTTGGCACCTTCGTGTTACTCTCGTCAAGAGACTTCGAAATAAATGCATGATGACCTTGAAATATCAAGTTCAAAATCTGACCTCAGATCAAGGTCACCTGTTGACCAAAAAAGGTCCCGTTGCACACGAGTTTATGCGCCTTGACGAGACGAGCACAGTGGTGCCTTTCGCACGTTTCTATCTCTTTTTTCTCAAATGTAATCGCCGAAAGTGTCGCCGAAAGTGTTAAGTGTTAGTGACCTCGAGAGACCTCAGATGACCTTTACAGGGGTCACTGATCAATAATTGCACTTGGTTCAAGAATGGCCTAAGTTGACATAATTAGAAGTATATTAAATTGATCTGATAAACGAAAGAAGGTCTTGATACCCCTATTGGCTTATAGTTGGCAGGACACGAAAATGACCTGGCCTGGGGTCACCGATGTAAACAAAATCCCAGAAAAAAGCATGTTTAGGTACTGATGACTTTATTATGCACAACTCTGGTAGTTTCACATCAATCCCTTAAATACTACGACCACAAACTTCTTTTGGAGGTGGAGTCACTTGACCTGACCTGGTAACATGACCTGAGATGGCCTTGGGTCACAATTTTCATGGAAGGTGCGGAAGGAGTGTGGGATGGCTTGTGCTAAAAACGGCAGCGCGCAGAAACCGTACGGAGTGGACAAGCATCCCTCACCAGAGCAGGGCGGGTGACCTCGAGTGACCTCGTCAGAAGGTCAATTACGTTAGAAGAGGCCTTCCTGGCGAGACCAATAGCTGAGAAAAGCAAGGGCAAATGCGTAGAATAACTTCCTCATCCAGTGAAATTCAAATTCCGACATTAAAGTGCCGGGGTATTACTGAGGATCACCACTAAATTTATTGCAGGCGACATACCTTCCACTGTATCTGCAGGTCATGCGGTCAACCTAATAATTATGTAATTGCATAATCCACACAGGAAATATAAATAATTACTTTGTTAAATCACCAAAATTGCAGGAAGTTCACATATTGATATAATGCTTCGCATCACACGATGCTCTGGACACGAAACAAAGTCCTTATGCGCTTCACTTAACACATTCAGAGAACAAAGATATCGGACACCTTTCCTTTAAAGCTGTTGTTTTACTTCTCTGCAGGCATATTTTGAATCGTTGCCAGCCTGTCGTCTGGAGGAGGCATCATGACACTTACCAGGGAGAACCACACCTGTCTATTGTCCCCAGCATCCACACCCCTCCCTGTCGGAAATATCTGGTCACAACCGCTCACGCCGGCCCGTGAGATCCGATTCCGATCCCGTTCCGTCTGCAGCGCCCAGGCCATCTGACCGCAGGAGAGGTGCGCCCCCAGAGATAACAAGGCGTACCGCGCTCCGCAGTGGACCGCAGCGGCAGGCACTCGCAGATAGCCGCACTGGGGATTGGTTCCCACGCCTGGAAGATGTCCTGTCGATTGACGATACGATCAGAGACGGGCGGACTTTTGTTTCAACGGCAGGGTGCGACCGATCCTTGCGAGATGGGCCTTGAAATTAGCGGAGACGTGAGAAAATCGTTTGAGATGAGTGATTTCTGCAATCAGTGACATAACAAAGCCCAAAGGTTGAAGCAAGACCACTTTCTAACGTGGAGCAATGCCAAGGTCACCAGAAAAAACGAAGTCGTTCTTTTCTGGTGACCTAGACCTTGGCATCCCATACTCCTGTGGGATGTCATAAATAAAGTGGAAACGAGGAGAAACTTTTTTCGGGAGAAACGCATTTCCAAACATTGCTTCTGATATGGGTAAAGCGGTAGAGTCCCTTTTCAGGAAGTGCTGCATGTTAACACGTCATTTCCATTATCTATGTGCCTGACCATGCCGGTTTGAGCAGTCTCGGACAAGGCTGATGAAATAAGAGGACATGAAATCTGACTGTTGATGGGATGGTGACCACAAAGTAAGTCTGAATCACATGTTGGAAGACGATGAATCCGGCTCACTGCGGAAGTGTGGTCAGGAGCTTTGCATGGAAGACATCACTTCGAGACAAAAGCGGGATGACTGCGTAATGCGCAGCAAATAAAGCGGAAAACCAGCACCCGGATTAAACCATACGGATAATTTTCGGAAAGGCAGGTGATACAAGATATCTTATAACATATTAAATGTTTACCAGGCAATGAGATGATATACAAGGCTCAAAACCCGAAAAAAAATGGGGCAATGGATGGATTTAACTTTCAATAACTTGAAAGTATCACCGCTATTCGAAAACAGCACTATTTTTGCATTCAGCAAAACCTAAAAAAAACAAGTTCCCAAATCTCAAACCACACCAGCGTCCAAAAGATAGGTCCCACGGTTGCCAACGGCATCTTCAAACTTCGAACGCACGACTTCTCCGCAGCAGACCAAGCGAAGGTCAGCGAGATGCTGGCATCTTTGTTACCGGGCCGGCGTACTGTAGCACGATAGGCACTACGGCCTGATTTACCGAGCAATCAACAGACAGCCTCATGCATACCTATATTTGTTATCATCAGTGAATCAGGACCACGCATCATTCAAACTGTCATTGTGCATTTAATTATGTTATAAATTACCTACTGCATCTACGAACATAATAGAATATGACCTTGAAAATGTTGATTGAAGTTGAAGGCGGACCATCCGGCCGATAGACTCGGTGGCAGAACACAGTTCAGTTCTGTTTAGCACATTGTCCCAACGGTTCGCCGCTGCGGACGAGCTCGAGGTTACCCGATCGGGTTCAGAGACGACACATGAGCTGGAGTCGCAGTCACAGAGCCCCGCCGGCAAGTCGCAGTCAAGTTTGCATAAATCGGATTAAAGCCAGTCCAACGTCGACGAATGGAAATCACCCCACTGACTCGGCTTCCATCCACGGCAAGTGTCACTCGTTAGCAACAGGGTCACTATCCCAGTCCTGAAAAACGCCTCGTCAGGAGCCTGGAATCTGTCGCGATCAGAGAACGATCCGAGAACGACCCTCCGAGAAAGAACGCCTGTCACCGGAATCTGCTCACAATTGAATCGTCTTTGAGTTGCGTCGGTTCTAAACCTCACCCGGTTGAAACCCATCTGCGAATGTCATCCTGAATAGCTCATCCCAGCTGACCCAGGCGTTTCGGCAGCCGTCACTTCCGATTCAGACTCTTATTAGAGCTTCTCACGGCTCGCTGGCCGAACAGGACGACTGAAACGCTGAAAGGCGGCGAGAGAGACGTGTCATTCTGACGCACGTCTCCGTTGACCCGGCGTACCGGTCTATAAGTACAAGAGCGGCGCTGAACGGATCAGAGCGCTAGCCAGGGCGCCGCTCCGTCTGCGGGAGCCGGGAGGCGCCGGCAGTGGGCAGCTCGGCCATCTGAGAGAAGTGGGCCGATGACCCCGCTCTGCCGGCAGTCTGAAGGCAGGTAGGAGATGTCTGTCAGATGAGACGCCCTGTGACACGCCCATGGAGACGGCCGAGACTGGTGCCGCTTTTTCGAGCCGCCCGCGTGATCAATGACTGCAGACTGTCTCCGACCAGCGGCGTCTGAAAGACCAGCCCGGGCTGACTCCGATTCCGACTTTGTAAAGCCGACAGGGTACCTGGCTGTCGGCGCGCACAAAACTGTCTTAGTACGAGCTGAATGGTCTGTTGAATGCTGAATTAGTGGCGTCATGCAGCCCGTTGGGTCGGCCGGCAGCCGAAAGGTCCCTCCGACACGGGGCGATGTATCTCCCGTGTCGCCAGCTGTAGGAGCCGTCCGGACACGCCCAAAGGCGACCTTCGCATTGCTATACAATGGCTAAATCATCTGCATTCAGTACGGGTCTGTGCAGACGGGATGATGCAGTTGATATGTCCGGTCTCATTACAGGCACTTTGTCAACGATAAGAATCTTACCGAGTGAAGGATGATAATCTGATTTACCACGTGCGTGGCAAGCGGGACAGGAGCATGGGTGGTAAACTAAATTAGTTCATCTCACAGATCGCCCAGAGCGTAACGCCTTCCACACCGATCGCTCAGCGCATAACGCCCTCACCGACGCAACGGCTGAGTTATCGGGGCATAACGGACCGGCCTGCTCAGTATTAATTGGCGACCGATGCCGCTCTGTATTTGGGTAGAAGGTGGGCGGTTAGGACGCCTTTGGTACCGGAACAGAACGGTCGCCATTAAAAGTCGGCAGCATGGGCTGTGAAGATGGCGGATCTTCGCCCGAGGTGTCGGTGCGTGTATTTGTCTGACGAGGGCATCAATCATGAAGCCGATGGGGATGATGTGGATGACAACATGATGTGAGAAGGATATGGCACCAGAATGGCACCCATGGCGAGAGGACTAGAACTGTAGCCGAGGTAGGATGGTGCTGGTGTTCCGCTCGGTCCTCGGCAACCGAGTGTCGGTATCGGGTCTCGGGGAAACCGTGACTGGTCGGGTACGGCAAAGTCAATTGGACACTTGAAGGATAGACGCGGTGCGGAGTGAGGTTAAGTCGCTCGTGGCACGGGCTTGTTTGTCCAGTCCCGGTCGGTCACCAGATTCTGCTGTCAGACCAAGTCAACCTGAAGGTTGGCCACATCCGAGACTCACCACTCACGACTTTCGAGACTCCGGCCCATATCAATGGAAACCGGACAACAAAGGTTTCGAGGGGATTGTACCAAACGCTCTGCCATGAGCCAGCAAACCACGCATCAACTGCGCAAGGCATGACATCCTGACGGTCACCGCGCTGCTGCCGTGAATTATAGTCACCCGACGTAAAACATACAGCAAAACAGCACAAAACAAAAACGGAACTTCGTCCCAACGTTCTTATAAAACCGTCATCATCCTACGCCAGCAAAAACAAGAAGACGTGACTGTTGGAATTGACCGAGTTCAAACATAGGCGCGGAAATGCCAGGACATGGGTCAATGAGGCAATGGTAAAGGTTAACAAACTCCAGCATCAGATGTTTTAATGGGGCTTAATCTGGTTCAGACGAGATCGTGTTTCTGTCTAAACCAATGCTGCATTTGCAGCAAATATGTTGTCTACGTTGCGTTTTTTTTTCTCCCGAGTACATACAACAGGAATTCACTCTAAACGTATTTACTTTCTGGCTTAGAGGTCACGTACGCTGTGGACACTTGACAGCCTTGTGAGGGACTATGTCAATGAGACCCGACGGGTTTGCCCAGTTTAGTGGTAATCACACATGCGTTGTGTGCCTCTGCCCGACCCCATGATGGTCTCAGTGAAGTCGAACATTGGGGCCTGTTATCTATAGTTTTGTCACATTGACAGAGTTACTATCTGCCTTACACATGCACATGTTAAGTTGAGTGGGCAAAAATGCCTCCAGGCCTGATTTTACATGACATGGTAACAGGGCGTGAGGGGCTTATTCCATCCAAGTCATCCAAAGTCATAATTAATGGGGGCTCCCCCTGCCAGGGGCACCTGTAAGATCTAATGACACCTAGGCAAACGCTTTCAAGCGTTTCGAGAGCCTTCTATTGCTTTTTTCGGTTTCTTCCTAGCTACCATAGTTTCCGATATATTCCGGGGTTTCTGGACCAAGTTCGTAATATGATAAATTTTACCTCATTTAATCTCATTTGAGCGTAACCCGCGCCGTGGAGGGGGTCTGAGAATTACGCGCCTTGGAGGGGGCGGATTCCGTCTCCCCCAAAAAAACAAAAAAAATATCAGCTCCTATGAACGAGAGAAATAACCTAAATAACGAAATTTGGGGGAGGGGACGGGTAGGTGCGGGCGATGGGAAGCTCTGTCGTGTGCATTTTTAATGACCCTAGGTCAATATCTTCAAGGTCAAATGAGGTCAAATTTGTCATATTTGGACTAAATTTATATAAACAAATAATATCCCCCGACACTGTTCCTGTCCGGTAAGTGGTAACAATTACGTACACGCGGAGGCAGCCGACATCGGCCCCCAATGCTGGCGGAAGGCTCAGCCTACTATCCGAATGCAGGAAGCTCGATCTTTTCCGTCTCTTCCTACCTTCCCATAACACTGCATACATAAAAAGCGTAATATTGATAAGTATTACGAATAAGCACATCAGTTAAATAAATCACACGTTGGCTGTTTTATGTAGACCATCAACCCCGTAGACACACTACCACCCGTAGGCCCGGGCGGTGTTCCGCAGTCAGTAGAGGTAAATGTCATGGCGTAATATGTCACAACTACGAACATTAGACAAAAACACGGAATGTGTCGTAGAAAGCTAACATTAAGGAACAGCATTAAGCCACGGTTTATGTTCATGACGCGAACCGCATATTTTAATTTTTGTATACATAACAACGAAAAATTCGAGGAAGTCTTACAATTTAGTCGCATCTCCAATCTTACCTTACATAACACATTAAATATTTATATCCTAATCAACTCACTCGTGTGGCTCATATGTTGGGAGGCGACAGCAAACCACCGGCAGCTGCTTAGCCCCGGTTTTGCATTTTAAAGGTGCTGAGATGGGCGGTGGTCCCCAGTGGGCGGTGCTCCCCGGGTTTACCCCACTTAATCGGTCACTTCGGCAGAGTTCATGGCATATTCGTGGTTTATCATGTTTATCGTGCTAAATGTGACGACGGAAGGAAACATATCACACGAGTGCGGCCATCAGCTGTCGGTGGACACCACCGTCAGGTAAAATTTTACAACGGTTGTGGACATCCCAGGAATAATTTATTATTGAAGTGGAGCGCCGTTGTTGGACGTGAACGGCCACAGTCGTCTACCGCCCGGCTGACAAAGTTTGTCACTACGTTACAAGAAATGTGCCAATGTTGGATGTTCCTCGCAATAGTGTTTTCCCATTCTGTCATGCATGACGTCTGCACTCAGATAATAAATGCAGTATTATCTGCTCCAGAGGTTGCCAGAGGTCACTTGGGTATTTCCTACTTTCAGCGTAATAATTCTACCACTTAGGACAGGAACTAGATGTCATACAGCATTTGATATCACACCACAAGACATAGGCCGGGGGACAACGAGGGCTCTTGCCCCTACATAGATATCCCGAAACTTCGGGACCGGGGGAGGTGGCGGTCCCCCGCAAATTTTGAGAGTCTGACCTATAAACAATGTTTATTTGTCTTCAAAAACGCCGAAAATATTCGGGTTTTTTTAATTCACATAATTTTTAAGCCACCACATCTCTTTTCCCGTACCATATTGCCAGCGGGAAATGGATAAGAAACATATATAAATTTCAATACGATAGCGTTTGCGGCAGGAACATTTGCAAAGCCATTCGTGAATACAATTTGGGGTTTCATAGCTATAAATAGAGAACCACATTAGTTTGACTATTTGTATTCATTAATGGAATAACTTAACAAAATATTTTTAAAACTAGCTCACGATATTCTTTGGTCGGTCAAACACACGGCTGGTGGGACCGAAAACGAAGTTGATGGGACAACTAGCCCAATCAACTTCTTCAACGTTGGAAGTCACTGTTTCTGAGGTCACTGACCCCATAAATCTGCAGTGAGGTAAGGAGAGACCGTCTTTGGTTGCAGTAAAATGGCGACACTTGCTCTCGACAACAGCAGTGCGGCTGTCGACGGTGATTCGACCGTAGCGTTCTCGCATCCCAACGTATCGCCCCTGGGAAGTTGGTGGCGGTGGCTGAACTTCCGCACCACCCTCGTGCCACACTAACTAAGCCGCGGCGACCCGTCGAGAGTTTTGCTCGATGACTGTAAGAGGATATCAGACGTGCGGCGCGGTGGTAGAGAAGCATCCAAACAACAATTTAGTCACGTGCAAAAGAAAATCACAAGCACGTGCAGATATACAAAGTGAACATTTGGATCTTGTCTATTTACCATAAGTATATGACTGAAGATCGTTCATCATTGCTTCAAAATGCGCAATGCACATTGCAGTGCTATTACGAAAAGTCCACTAACATATTTGTTTATAGCTGGTGACTTAAAACTCGGCAGCTTGTGGTCAGTAGGTCACGTGACAAAGGATCTGAGACTCGATTTTTCATTCGGGCAAGTTGTCACAGCGTCATAAACCGTTTTGTGGTCTCGCGCTGCAAAATTCCCAGCTTGTGACCTCGACTTTATGCCCCCACTAACTGTACATTTTGAAGCGCTTGACCACAACATTCTATTTGGGATATGTAGGTGAGCTTTTCTGATCACAATGATCGATTTTGTCCCTGCGTGCTTCAGATGGGATACGCAGCCCGAGATGGGGTAATCAAAAGTTTGGAAGTTTAACAGGAAGATCCTGAGCTCCAAGTATTGACTGAATCTCCTGTGCCGCCCGCACGCCTGGAACAATACATCAAGGCAAGAGTTCTGCGAGTTTTAAAAAAGGAAATGTAACTCTTTCTACTTTGTTGGAATTGCCAATGCTTTTCGACACAAGAGGTAAAATAATATATACAAGTTAAGCCAATATGCTAGGTCATGCCTGTGATCAATGTAAATTACTCATAAAGTTGTATTTGTTGAGATAGGGCCTTCTAAAACAGTATTCCTTCGAAACACGTCGAACCTAGTGACTTATTTTCATAATATCTACGGGGTTTTCATTCATTTTAAGGTTGCAGGTTTAATAATATTCAAGTAGATGGAAAATACACATAGGAGCACACACAATCATCTGAAAGTCAAATAGTTGTCTTGTTATTACACTTTATTACCTACTGTACCTAAAAACTTCTCTCTCGAAAAAACCTTGAAGATGCCTTCAAGATTAATCTATTTGATCTACTTTTGCCTGTGTAATATTCAAATAAAGATTAGTTAATTAGAAAAAAAGATGTGAGATTAATACAAGCTTAGAAAGATAAACAAAAATTGATATAAGATAAAATATTTTGTAATTTGTGCTGCGAAATTAGAAAGGCATAGGCGTCTTAGTACTGGACAAACCATGACATTGCATAGGTACTTATAATTTTCATGTTCAGTTTCTAGCTTCATTTTAAAACAGAATAAGTTACAATATTCGCATACTACAAAATAAATAACAAGCATTAATATCCACACTAACATATACTTTAAGCTGACACTTTCAAAACCCTTACATTACATTTGGGTTTCCACAAACTGGTACACTTATCCCATGACAGCTGGTTGTCGAGCGCTTCTCTCACGGGCTGCATGAGAGGAGTGTTGAAGAAAATGTTGCCAAATAAGTACGATTCACACGCATCGACTTCGGTTCATCATGTTTCCGTACAATTGACTGGTTTGCTTTTGGTAAACGTGCTGTTTGGCCTAAGTGCAAAACAGGGTGACAATATTGGTCATGGTCACCAGAAAATCCTACCATGCTCCGAGACAAAATGTCCCAATGTTCGCTTCGCATCTTCACACGTACTATTAAAAACAATATTAGGTATAATACTTAAGGAGACAATAGAAAACATTGCACTGTCTCTCATGTAGATTGAAAAATCAAGTTTCATAGGCACGTGAGACATATGAGACAAAGAGCATCAGACGGCGCCAAGCCTGCTTTGCGCATGCACTGTGTCGCCTCTAGTGAACGATCGTCATGTACCTGAAACAGGCAGGAATGCCCATGTCTTGTATGATGGTTATGATTGATGAGCGAAATACTGCAGAGCTGAGCACAGAAGCTGTGGTAAAGGGTGATCCATTGCAGGCATGACGCGGTACATGTTGATCAGACAAACAAGAGAGACCGAGTTACATGGTGCCTACCAGTTTGAGAGGTTCAAGTAAATTGTTTAGCATAGTCTCTAGGTAAAACGTCTTGAATCAAATGCACAGCTATCAATACCACGATCAAGGATTTAGGAAGGTGAAAACAATTAAAAAGCCTTTTTCGTAAAGCCTTTTGATCATAGACTGGTCTGACATATGTAACCTTTACTTGATGAACAAAACTAATTGAAATTGTTATACAAATTGAAATTGTTGACAAAGTAACGTAGAAACTAGGGCATTCCACGACATTCAAACAAATCTTATTACAACATACATCCTTGTTAGCTTACTATTTTTAACTTACACCACTTCCGTTAAATTTGGTCTCTCATAGACAGGGTTGGAAAAGCAGGTCTTCAAGCAAAACACACTGGGTTGTGTTCTTTGTGGGTTAATGGGTGGGTTTCTCGTTTCTTTCACTAAGTATTGGCCGCGAAACCTATGCCGGGATGCGACGAATGCTTCCATTTGGAAACTTTTGAGCATGCATACAAGCACGTGTTGAAAGGACGACGCTTGTGTAGTTGGTATTGTTTCCACACTTCAACTAAGCACTGCAATACTAATTTACTAGGTACGATGAAAACTCGCATCTCAAACTTGATTAGCAAAATAATTAATCGCGACAAAAATCCCAGATAACGGCCATTTTGATATAAATTAATAATCTTTGGACCCTAAGCCATTGACATGAACTCAAATCTGAGGACATCTAAACGAAAGATCGCTTCAAGAGTTTTCGATTGCTTTTTTCAATTGCTGCTTCAGCTATTCTTGCATGCCATCATTTTGGTCGGCAAGAACACAGGAACGGATTTTGTTTTTATTGTGTGATGTGTGCCTCCAAAACAAGTCATTCAGAACAATAAACGACCATTGGTAGGCTGGTAGCCAAACTCCGTTACTGATTGCGTGCGAAGCACACGGAACGTCTTTCATTAAGTACGAAAAGAATGAAGATCCGACCTTCAACCCATGTCAACCCGTGCATGTCACGTGACCGGCGCCGGCTCCGCCAATCAGGAGCGTTTCAGGGTCCGGCGCTGAGCTGGGAGACGGGCGCACTCAGCCATCGTTCGATGCGCTTATCTGTGTGATAACGTCTGCTACTTAGCCCTGTTCCTGTCCGTTTTTGTTTACTTTATTTATATTCGAGGGGGCGAGACGCCATCTCCCCCTCC
>JARFNZ010169124.1:0-16661 GCA_031763405.1 Balanus nubilus
ACTCTGTTTGAATGCTGCTACCAGCGCTCACAAGCTGTTTTGTCGAAATACGATTGGTCGACGCTATCGATACACTGTCAAGTTTGTATCAAATTCTAGTGGTGGAAGCAGGCTGGGGTAAAACCGCAAACTTTTGTATTCCATTCCTATGCTGGGGTAAACGGAATATCTCAGCAACTAGGGTTATACTGGAGAAATGCAGGTATAGCTTTATTCAGAAAAAATCTTGCTCTGCAATCCTGTGACCATAACTCCAAATGACCAATGTGAGTAGACACACTACCTTTAATTTGTTGCCATTCCAACATGATGCAAAATAATTCATACAATATTGGCATCAGCGTGCATATATGCCTATGCGTAAAAATACCGTATTGTTCACATGGCTGGTCGCAGCCTCCAAAATCGCGTGAGGGTATTTTTCTATTGCCCACTGCAGTCTCTGAAGCGAGCATGAGGGTATATTTCTGTTGCCAATTGCAGTCTCCAGACCCAGGTCGTGGTATGTTTCTATTACCAACTGCAGTCTCCAGCCCCAGGGCATGGTATGTTTCTGCTGCCCACTTCAGTCTCCAAACTTAGCGCAAGCTTTTTTCTACTGCCCACTGCAATCTGCAAACCAAGAGTTAGGTTATGTTTCTATTTCCCACTGTAGTTTTTAAGGTGTCATTTGGTCGTGTTTCTGTTGCCCACTGCAGTCTCCAAGCTTAGTGCAATTTTTGTTTCGATTTTGACGGCAATCTGCAAACAACGACAAACATGTCCACTGCAGCCTCCAAACCAAGCCTCCAAACCAAGGCAGTCAGCTTCCACAGGGGGTGACGGCGCGAGAGTGCGCTGGGCATTTGTGGGTCGTGGTTTTCTGACCCATCGGCGGACCGTCGGCGGACCGACGGCGGACCGACGGCGGGCCTCCTTTGCCAGTGTGCAACAGGCCACTGCTCGGCCCGCCGTGCCGATAGCTGCTATGAATGAATGTGCGCTGGATGTCGGCGATTGGATCTGAGCGGCGATTGGCCGGCGCCGGCTGACCTCCGACGCTGATTGGTCGACCGTGACGTAACGGCGCGGCGCGGCGGCGGCGCCGCTCCAGCCGCTACAGCAGCTCGCCGTGTTGAGTAATGTGCAGGTGCAACCGGAGCGCGGAGCGCACCGCCGCCCCTCCGTCCGTCCGCGCGCGCGACGCTGTATGAGCCTGTGGCGAGCGTCGGCGCAGCTGGGCCGCCCGCGCAGTGAGACACGTGGTGGCGTACCGACAGAGGCACGGGGCAGCGCGCACACAGATGTTGCAGGCCATGGAGAGCTCTGAGATTCAGCAGGTGAGCGTCACAGCTGCGGTGGCCGACCGGTCGGCGGCGGCGGCCCCGGCGGGCGGCACGGTGGGCACGGCCGACACGGCACCGGCCCGTCTCGCGCGTGCTTATGGCACACAGATAGAAATCACGATGTTCTGTCGCCTGCCGTGTCATGCAATGGTGTATTTTTGTGTTTCTGGTGAATTACACGATATGCGTGCTAATTTTAGATAAGTTTCAGGTCACTTAGCAGGAAACTAATTTAGCTAGGAGTGTGAACCTGCAAAAATAAACCCTAGCCATTTGTGCTCAAGATCGATATTTAAATAATTATCACTTTTATTAAATATTATAAGCATGTATTGCACTTCAAAATACCAAACTTACCAAACACAAAATTAGAGTATGAAATGCTTTGTCGTGATATGTATATGTGTCCCCATGATTGTAGGCGAGAGACAGAAGGAATTCAGTAATGACAAATAATTTAAATACAGCAAGCACAACATACTGCATTTACTCATACACTCCTCATTCTTGTATTCCATGTCACCTGAGCAAAGCTCCTGTAATTTGCATCAGACACTAATATGACTGGCGACCAGTTACGGCCGGTGTCGGCCCCACCGCTGATTGAGCGGCAGCTAACCTGACTGGGGACCACTAATAGCCAGTCCGGCACGTGCCTAGTATAATGCCGGCCGCAGCAGCCGGCGCACGAGCGGTGGCAGCGCACAATTATCGCCCGGGTGTGGGGCTGCAGTGGGCCATTCAGATGCCAGGCAACGCCGACCGCCTGCTCTGCCGAGCTGTCTGTATCGGGACGGCGCAGAGACACTCGCTCGGTCCGCGGCCGGCCACTCAGGGCACTCCTCGTCCCGTGCACGGAGCAGCGTGTCGGCCGCCCACTGAGTGACAGCAGCCGGAGACACTATATCGGCACTGCAGGCTAATTTGATCGGGTAATGCGGCGCAGCTCTTTGGTCTCGGCTAACTAAGCGGCGCGACCGGCCGTCCTGAAGTCTCACACAGCCGAGTGCCAACCGTCGTCGTCACCTACCGACATCCCTGCCATACAAGAACAGCACACATGCGCCGTTTTTGTCTGCAAAGCAGACAAAAAGTCGGCCAAGTCATTAGGGGATCGAGGGAGCCAAGCCCATTGCCGACCGATATATAAATTTGTTTACCCATTTGTTTGTATAATCAGATCTCATTACCGCAGTTAAAAGTGCCGCCGTGGGCCGCCGCGCCGATGGCGGCCGTGGCGGCCAAACGACGACCGCAGTCGGGACGACGCTATTTATTCGGCCGGTCGAGATAAGCGCTCAATTAATTGTCAGCCGCAGCGTCGCCTGCACAGAATGCTGAGAGAGAGTCCTGGAGAGAAGCAGACCTCACGGACCGTCCCAGATGCCAATACACAGTCATGCCTGCAGGCACAAGACGGCCCACCTGTACTGTGCTTGAAATAACAACTCAGGCTAGCGTGCATCATGAATTTTGTAACATTGATCAATTGAGCATAGATGAGAGCTTGGATTCCTTTTTAAAGGAAATGATTTAAATGGTGATGCTCTTAAACGTAACTGAATTAAATATGTGTGCATCTATTAAAGTAGCTATTTACTTCGCTTACGATTGCAGCTGCATGCAAATACTCAGTTACATGTCCGGTCTTTTTCGAACAGCTAACAGATAAAGCAGATGTTTGAAGTATGTTTTTGTTTGGAGTAGTGAGTAGTATGGCATGGATATGCCTTGTATTCAATCTACAAACTTTCAATCGTAAACCACCGTCTTTTGCTTTGCAATTGAAACATACTCGGAACATTGATTCTATAGTGTCGCAGGAAGGTGTCAATATAATTTCGTGGTCAAACGCTTCTAAATTTTTAGTTTGTGTCGCAGTATTAGTGTTATAGATCAGTGTTAGTCTTCAGTGTTATAGATTGCGCAGCAATGGTGAACGATCTTCAGACATACACTGATATGGTTTGAAGCTGTCAAAGTAAATACATGCGCATTATTTGTGTTACCTGAACTTGAAGTATATGTAAATGTAGTCGTATTTAGTGACATTCTACATAAAATGCAGCTTCCCTGCAAAATTATAATTTTCGGCATTCTTGTGAGTGCCGCCGTCATGAACAAAATCAACATTAGATGCTTGCCAGCAGGTATAATGGATAAGGGCAGGTGAGCATAAGCCCACGAGGGCTGCATCCTGGCAATGTTTTGGTGTTGGTCAGACTCTGACCAACACTAAAACATTACCAAGCAGATGCTTACCAAAACATTACAAAGCTCTGACCGTCAGAGCTTTGTTCAAATGCGTTAACAGTTTTGCTGCTGGTAATTTTTCAGGGACTTTGTTACATGTCCCTGATAAAAGGAACTGATTTCGTTTCCAAGTTCTGTGCTGAGGTTTGCTCAGCTTCAGGTTGTCTCTTCTTTTTGTTTATTTGTTTGTGTCCACTTATCTCCGGTCTTAGAAAGTTGCCCTCTGGGTTGACCTCGCTTAGACCCTCCAGCATCTTGAACAATTCACTCATATCTCATTTCCCTCCTATCCTCCAGGGTAGTCAGATTTGGATAGATCAGCCTGTCTTGGTAGGTTAAGTGGGCAATATATGGGGCTAGTTTCTTTGCGCGCCTCTCCCTTCTCTCGAGCCTGGTAACATATTTAAGTACGGGGACCATATATGGACGGCCTACTTCATCCGTGAAGGCACCGGTGCCCTGTATAATACTGGCAGGGTTTTTCATCCAGGCACGTGAAGGCGCGTCTGATGCGACCAAGCATAGAAACAACGCTTCTGCGGATCAAAGGACTGGAACCGGAAGGAGTCAGGGAAATATTGGACAGCTATCAACAGAATCAGACCATTTTCAACAACACCATGTGACGTCCACAATCGGTATGTCTGTTGGTGCGACTAATCAGCAACAACAACAATTTGCCAATTTCGGGTGATACGGGAAAGACTCAAGAAACATGTTATGCGAGTCAAATTGTTCAATCCCAGAGGCCATCACATACTTAATGGCGAGGTACATCACATACTTAAATAACAACTTTATGGCGAGGTATTGTTATGGATCCTTTGCCGATAGCAACTACAGCGCCAATAATAAGCATTTTTTAGTAATTGCATTATGAAACACTGGTGACAAGAACACAATTACTTTTTACCACAAATGCTGGTGCCGTAAGCCACTGGTGATGCGTCATGCTTGAGATTAGTCCAATGTGTTTGATCAATGCTCAGCTGTCAGCGGACATGTCGACAAGACACAGTTTCAAAAGTGTATATGTCGGCGGGACATCAAATATTTCCATGATCCTACTGGTCCTATCTATTGGCTTTCAATGATGATGGTCAGCACTCGTCTTAGAGTAATCCTCTTACCCGATTCCCAGATTATGTTGCATCGTCTCCAGCCTGCTGACTGACGGCACCGACTTGCTGCAGGCCTCATCGCCTTAGCAGTCACTAAATGAAAAGCATAAATTAGTACGGCTAAGTTCTCGTCTGATTCCGTTCCACTTTCAGTCGTAAGTGCAGCCATAAACGGCCGCTGCGCGCGGCCGGGCTGTCCGCTGAGTGACTCCGGCAGGCCGTTTGTGGCCGTATAGTGCGTGGACGGCAATTACATACCGGGAATTACAGCTGGGTTTATGGACTTGGTGTGGGGCCGACTGTGCCAAGGTGTGTGATGTGCGGGTCTACAGGGTACCTGTGTGTCTCCCCGGGACTATAATTGTGCGAGTGGCGAAGTTAAAGTCATTGTTAATAGACAATGTAAATAACGCACATTGTTGTAACTTAACCATGTGAGTCCTGCCGACAAATGCCTGCCATCACATTTTCACTATCTTGCTAAGTATGTGCTTTAAACTAACATAAATATTGAAATCGAAATTATTGTCATCTACTATTGCATTTTCTTTAACGGAATTTTAGTGCAGCTATTAACAGTCTTCATCCTCAGAAATTTCGCAACAGTTTTATGTTCTTTTTTCAGTATTTGTATGAGTATGGTTATTTGTTTTATCGTAAGTTTTCTGTAACATCATGAATTTACACCATGTTCATACATTTTACTAGTAAAAACGTTGCAGAAGCTATGTTCATGAGTACATCTCACTCTTCCATGTAAAATAGCGCACGATATTTTAGATTAAAATCAGCCAACGCGCAACACTGTTATTAGTGTGCTCTTTAAACGACCCTCACTGGCCTTATAAGCCGCAAGTAAAGCATTTAACGAAGCATAAATCTACATAAAAGAAGGGAAGATGATATGTGAATGATATGACGAGTAAATATGGTTTGAATAATTTCAGACGTGATTTTCTGCCATGTATAGACGTATGAATCACATGAATACAATTCCAGTGTATTCTCATTGCCAGCTACATTGTCAGCTTTGTCAGCTGGGCAATGGTGTCTTATGTTGTAATCAATCTGGCATGCAGTAGCAAAGAAATTTTCCAGCAGCGGCCATTTCACTTCAGCCTGAGTGCAATGTACCATCGTCCAGCATGCAATAAAGTGTCAGCAAGCGCGCACAATAGCCGGCCATCGTCAGCGAAAGGCTTTTGTTGCATACCAAATGGCTCATTCAGCAGGATTTCAGTGCTCCCCGACCGGACACGGGCCGGCCAAATGTCGTCCAGAGCCGAGACAATACCGGGCCTGGCGCCGCCCCCGCCGACCGGGCCCGACCCGGCCCCGGCTCGAGTGTCGACCGCTGTACCGACAATTTGGCGCGCGCACATATCTGCATACATGAACATATTCTTTGTTTTAGGCCGGCATCCGACCAGCGGTTATAAATGCACAGCTTCATAATGAAATATGAGTGACAAAGAAATTGTCGGGTGCCTCGAGACGACGGCCACGCGCCGGCTTTCATAGCTGTCGAGAACAATGGGCTCCCACTGCAAGTCAGAGTAGCGCATTAATAACAGTCACTAACGCGTTATCATGAGCTGCGACAGCCACACAAACAAAGCAAATTGCCAACAGCGCCGGGCGCTTTGCGTGGAATACCGGACAAAAAGCGGCCCCCGAGGCTGAGTGACCAGCATAGGCGTCATATAACCGGGGCAGTTGTGGGCGCCGTTAAACCCGAGCCACCACCGCAGGGCAAGATCAGTGGAGCAGCTCACCGGCCACGTTGGCCTGAAGGGCCCGGAGCTGGTGTCTGAACACTCCTGAGATATCCGTCTTAGATGCATAAGTGTACCACCAAAATGGGAAGAGGATATTTGTGGGTAACAAATGATCCAATCCCATTTTGGGTAATTCAACACGTCTCGCGGTGTGCCAGGCATGGTGTATGATGGATAGGCAACACAGACTGCCGAGATACGCAGCCCACCTGATATCATCCTCAGCCAGCGGAGAGCTCTGTTAGCTCTGTGCTCAGTATGGTTATAACTTCTTAAATTGATACAGGTCAAGAGCATGTAAATGCAGGGTGCTGGCGTGCTTCCTTTGAAATAAGTGCATCAATCTCGCATGACATGAAAGGGGTCTTGGATAGTGATGTTATTTGGTAACATATAGTAAATGTTGGTGTACCTGATGAGTACCAATACCAAAAGTTTATTTATCGGTTGGATAACCACTTTTTGTATTTTCGGTCAAGCAATCAGTAATATGCATGAGACTGACCATCTTTTCCAGGACCTCAGGCATGTTTTGAAGGTCGCCAGTTGTAAAATGACAATGTTGGCCAGATAATTGTATTTTGAGCAGCAATACAGTTAATAAGTTATTTATTGTTGAAAAAAATTGCACATGAAAATGCCGAGGCAGCTTGAAACGTCTTACACCAACACTGAAAATGGTCATTTTCAGGTTGGGAAAAGCCGGCTTGGATTTTGGTCCGCTATGCTACAATGAAATTGGTATCGGTTACTTCAAGTTTCAAAAAGACATCACTAAGTCTGTCTTTTCAAAGGGCACACGGTCCAAAACATGCTTTTTAAGTTGACAAGTGCGAGCCATGCAAATGTTAGTGCTAGCGGCTGGCACTGCTCGTTCGCATTGCCTTGGGGTCATAATCCAAGAACATCGAGTGACACCATTTTGTGATGCGAAATAATAGGAACTTTTCACTCGAGAATCAAACCCAGTCCACCTGGGCGCCACCGCCAGCTGGTCGCAAACGGCGCTTGGCCTATTCCCATCCACTGCACGGCCAGATGTCCAGGAGTTTACTTCCTCTGGTGGAGTTATTTCGGGCCGCTCGAGGTCGGCTGCCAATGCCTCAGGGGCACTGGCCTCTGTACCACGCGGATGGCATTTGAGTAGGATAGAGTAGGGCAAAGCGTACATCCTAAAGGTCAGGGTCATATATCTATCTTATTAGCGTAGTTGTATGTATGTAATTGGACTCTGGAGTATATGTAGGGGTAGCCCGTTAAGGTCAGGCGTGGGGAAAAACACCCAGAAATCGAAGGTCCGATAATTTTTGATAATGTGGGTGATTCACACAAAACAACACCGCCAAAAACAGCTGACTAGCATTTTTATTTTGTTAGAACTGAAAACACAAAGGGATGGGGTCTAAATTTAAAATGTCATCCCCAGAACGATGCGGGCTAATGGGGTTCTCAGCAGTTACCGGGATATGTAAAGTGCCGGTTCGTGACAGGTGTTTTCGTGAAATTCAAGGTATAATAAGCGAAATTATTCCTCGAACCCATTTGCAATAGACAAATGGTTGATATCTCTGGTGCTTACTTTACGATGCAAACGCCCATAGTAGACACCAAGTGTTTTGCTTCACTTAAAAATGGCGTATCACCCCACATTTCTCGCTGAGATCTTTTTACATTTCCTCACAAAGCACCACTGTTGAATTAAAACAAACATTGTTTCATCAATCCCCATGACTATATCTTTATCATACCAGTACTTCACAATCATCCATGTATTAAATCGTGTAAAGTTTTGCAAGAACAAAAGTCCTGAAATATAAAAAATGTCATGTAATCATTCCCCTTGGCCACACAACCACCTCCTTGCAGCTATCATTCCAGAAATGAAATAGGAAACTAAGTCTTACACAGTCTTCAAAGCAGCTATTTTTTATGATTTTGCAAAATATTGACAGATATGTGGGCGTTTCTTCACGTACGGGAATGGGCGGCGAAGCTGGCCATGGGCGCTTTTTCCTACTCTACCCCCATCGGCAAAATCCGTCCAGCTGTTTGGGCTACAGAGGTAGGCCACTATGTTCGAACATAAGCACACATAAAGTCGAAGATAATTGAGATTGTTTTCGAAAGGTACTTTTGAATGCGTGCCTTTTCAAAATAAGTTCAACTTTAGGCGCTAGATATTCACGTTCGCATTGTCTTATTAACACCAAATATCTACGTAGTTAACAACAATATCACAGTTTAAATTATTAAGCATGCACTGTTCATAACGAATATTAAGATTGCTGCAGACTGGTAAATGATACTAAGTAATTTATTTTTCTTGAATCATTTTATTTTATGTGAATTATTCGTGGATCGATTTACCTCCTCACAATACTGTCATGTATCATTGAATGAATCATTCATATAAATAAAATATGGCGATTGAGTCATTCATAACACAATGAATCATTCTTCTAGGGGGACAGCAGGAACTATACAAAAGATAGCCCACCTTCATAATGGGAAATGAAACAGAGTCAACACATGACAATATCACTTTCGGCACCATCATTCGGTCCGTAAACACCCTCATTTCGAATGTATGAATTGTTTGTTTTTTTGCACGTATTGAAAATATTGTGATCGAATAATTCATGAATATTCATTTAATGAATAAATCATGAATCATTCATGCAACCCCGTCAATCACTGTGAATCGTTCACCAGTATCTAAAGTGATGAATCATGATTGAATCGTTAATGTTTGCCGGTGAATCATGATTGAATCACTCATAAAAAAACTGAATCATTCACAAGTCTGGATGACAGTCACTGTAGTAAATAACAACTAAATAAGCAATAACCTTTATAGTTAAATATGTGCGTGAATACAAATGTTACTGTTCACAAATCATTATCACAAAGTCGTTCTTCTAATCTGAAAATGAAATAGTGGATGATGGCATTGAAGTAAATGATGGACTTGAATAGTGAATGATAAAAAATAAAATGATTTCAAAGCAAGGGGTGTGCTCAACTCTGACAATCTATAAACTCTGCAGAGCCTCATCTGCCCTCCACGTCCAGTGCACTGGAAACTTCCATAGAGCCAGGCGAGTAGGTCACCCGAGGCAGATCGGATCAAAGTCCTCCACCGACTGAGCACCCACCCGGGGGCGAATAGTTTGCATGCGCCGTCACACAGGAATTTGTTGTTTATTGATGCATCGGTTACAAAGGCCATTTTGTGAGCCATGAAAACATTCGTCCAGGACCACATACCAGACAGGTAGAGGTAATCGTGCAGAGACAGACACTGCGGCATCTCGCCCCGAGGACTAATTGTTGTCCCACTGGCGTTCCGAGCACCTCTGGCACTCGCAGCTTAACATTCTCCTATTGCCATATCACTCCCATTGACCTCACGAGCCGATCCATTTGCTCTTTGTTAATCCTAAATGATTGGGAGCAATTGCAGCACTGTTACGGTTACCCAAGTGATGCTGGTGAATGTATTACCAGTGCTGTAAATGCCATCTCAATAACACGAGGAAATTAACTGCAAGAAAACATTGAGCTTATGGGGCTATTGGTAAGCATTGCATGTCTAAATGCTAAATTTACATTTTTAAATCGCGATTACCACTTTGATACCCGTAAAGTAAACACTTATACGAATAGAAACATGGCGCTGACTGTAAATGCTTGACTGTAACATGAAGTAATATTCTGTAAGTGAAATTGTTTGTGACAATATTTTCACCGCTTTGTGATTATATCCTATTTCAATGCATACTTATCATTTTCGTTTTGAATGATTTTTTAATTTCTTTTTAAGGTAAAACGCAAATTTGTATCCATAACGTTCAGTAAAAACACAAAATATAAAGCTAAGCAGTGCCTGCTACATTTACCCACCCTAAACCAAAAATTTTAGCGCTTAAAACATGTTCAATAGTAAAGCTACTGAATCGAAGCCATTTTTATATTAATAATACATGTTTTTGCAACTCATTTTAAGATAAAGTGCAGTACATACCCGACATTTCGCGCATATTGCTTAGTCATGGGCAACATACAGAATATATTATTTTGGTTTTCGGCGACAAAAAACTATGTAAATACAGAATATATGGTTTCGGCTTTTGGCGACATAGTGCTATGTCGCCGAAAGCTGATGGCATATATTATGCATTTTCCAATGACTATGCAATAATTGCGAAACATCGGGTATTTATTCAGTTTTACCTTATAATATGTTTCAAAAACATTACTCATGAAAGTATAACAGGTCTTCCATTACCTTTTCAATTCCATTACATTCCACTTTACATTTGTCACACACATATTCTTAACATAGTTAAATATATTAATTTGCTGTTGGGATGAGGTCGGAGCGGAAATAAGAGGGTCTCCTGCGTACCATATGATGTTGCCACTAGGCCAGTCCAATATCAGGTCAACCTTTTATTAGCTGATTGCCAACTGTACCCCTGTTTGTTATTATTATCAACCCTTAGTGCCCCGGTTCTAGTGAGCTACGATTCCATCATCCTCGGTCACGGGAATAGAAAATATCACAGTTACTCCATAAATTACTTTGCAATAGGGTAAGAATAAAAACCAGCATCACTGATCTAACATTTTAAAGACTTGCCTGGTATGTAACAATAAACGCATACGTTACACACCGCATAAACGACTGAAGGTAGTTACATCAACGTTCTAAGATCGTGCGTGGGACCCTAGTGGCTGGCTCAGTGGTCTGCCCCAATGAAGACATCAGAATAAACCTTCAGCTAGAGAACCATGACGTTTCTAAGGTGTGAAGATATTCATGGTGGACTCACGCCATTAACCATCCGACATAAAGCCAGCTTTGTTTTAGCTCTGCCAGTAAAGGTGGCACAAATAGCTAATGGTTATCGTTCCTCAAGATTATCCCGTCCGGCTGTTAAAATACGAGATATCCTCAAACGCTGCTCGGTGATGGTGCTGGAGCCGGAAGGTGACTATGTGGACACGCGCCACACAAAGACGGCCTTTCTCGGCGGCCCGGCGCCCAGCGCTGCCGGCCAAGCCTCTCGCGTTTCGTTCGCAACCCCGTGGATCACAGCGCCGGTCGACGCCGCCGGTTGCAACACGATTCAACACCTCACGTGCGCGCTGGAGAACGGCGTCAATAAAGTGGTCGCCGAACCATTTACACGAGCAATCGCGCGAATAACCATCGCGGAAGTCAGCGATCAATCCGTAATCTGATGCAGATTAGGACGCGAGATAGGCGTCGAGTGCGCTCACGTGCTCACCCGACCCGATTACGGCTTCATTGCTGACGGGCTAATTTGCACACGCCGCTCATTCAGCTCGCCTCGTCCTGTCTCGTCTCATCAGTCTCCTTGCATCGCTTGTCTCACCTTTCCTCTCGTCTCGTCTCTCGTCTCTCGTCTACTTCTCTTGTCTACTTCTCTCGTCTCTCGTCTCTCGTCTCTCGTCTCTCGTCTCTCGTCTCGTCTCTCGTCTCTCGTCTCGTCTCTCGTCTCTCGTCTCTCGTCTCTCAGCTGACTAGTGACTGACTGGCGTGCGCAGCCGCTGCACTGCCCGGCCGGCCCCGGCTCTGTGAAATCGCGCCTGTTCGGGCCATATTTCACCGCCAACCGGCCGTACCATGGTCCCATTACTTTTTATTGTCGGTCGGATTTGATTACTGGGCGATTTGGCCGTCCCGGTGGCCCGCGGCAGCCGGCCGCGAGTGCCGCGTCGAGCTCCGGGGCCAGGGGTCACCGGCCATCTGCATAAATCTCACGGAATTTGCCCCCTGATAACACGAAAGGGGCTGATGATCTTCGTGATGAAGTGTGGCCGCGGCGGGAACAATTTTTCAGCTTTATATATTCTTAATGTGACTGGTCGGAGAGGCTATAGAATCGGCAGGGAGTCGGTACCTACCAATGATTTATACCAAGCGCTGGATCGCGGACACGCTGCGTCCAAACAAGAGCGTTAACGGCCGAATGGAAACACTGGTCCCTGCTGGCCGGCTATCGGTGTCACGGCCCATTGGAAACACTGGTCCCTGCTGGCCGGCTGGTGGTGCCACGGACCATTGGAAACACTGGTCCCTGCTAGCCGGCTGGTGGTGCCACGGACCATTGGAAACACTGGTCCCTGCTGGCCGGCTGGTGGTGCCACGGATCATTGGAAGCACTGGCCCCTGCTGGCCGGCTGGTGGTGCCACGGACTATTTGTGGTGCCGCGAATACCACTTGTATTCAGACCACAGTATTGGCTGCTTACCTTTGGTTGATGTCTACCCCATCGCGTGTGTTGCAGTGAATTTTCATATTTGTGCATGACCAGCTTTCAAAATGATGCGGTGATCAGAAGTAAACGTGAGAGTTCGATGAAGTTCAAGGAAGCAGTGTAGGGTGTGCCGGGCTCGCGGCTGGAATCCGGTGCTCTACAGGGCCGGCTGCTAGTCAGCTTTATAGGAAGAATATGCAATGCAAATTTATTCAAATGGTGATGACCGATTTCCCGGCTAACTTCACCTCCAATCCGGCTTGGTATGTCAGAATACGCAAATTGTACATCATGTGTGCTGCGCCTGGTCCGACATTAGCCCGCCCGATTAGAGCTCGCCTGTCCACGGCCCACTAAGGAGGGCAGAGCGTTTCGAAACTGCCAGTCTGCATCTTGTACAGGCTGTTCGTCTTTAACGTGTCCAGGCTGCCTTTGTCGTTTGCCAGAAAAACCGCCTTACAGCGCATTAAACCCTCGCGAGCCGTGTAGCAAAAAGGCCGGACACACGCCGTTCGGCGGCGACGGTTTATTTTGACCAGCGGCAGGCGTGTGTGGCCCGTGCCCACCATGGCATGGCCCTCGACACGACAACATGCCAGACAGAAAGACAAATATTTTGTCTGCGCGCGGCGCGCCGCGGCCTGGCGAGGAGGCCGCCGGCGGCTGCGGGGCAGCGGGGCACGTCACCGGACCTGTGGCCGGAATGTGACGGCCCGGGCCGCGCTGTAACAGGATTACCGGCGCGGACACGGTGCGGCGAATCCGTCTGAAGGGTCGGGTCGGGGCGGCGGCGGCTGACACGGGGCGCGGCCAGGCGCCGCACGAGCTGCAACACGCCAGCAGCGGCGGCGCGCACCCTGCAATGATTAATAACGCGTCGAGTTGCCGGCTGACGTTTTTCCTGTCGGTTTTTGCCGGCGCTGGGCGGCCGGGGTCCGGTCGGGGATGGTCGGGGAGGGCAGAGGATGTCGGGGGATGGTCCGTTCGCCGCCCGTCATTACTGTCCATCTGCTATGTACCGGCAATGGCCGGGCGGCGACCGGTCGAACTCTACCCCGCCGAACACAAATACCCACTCACAAATGGGGAAACTGATTATAGGAATTTTAACAGCGCTTTTATGATTATTATCCGGAAAGGAAACTGTTGCTTATGGTGTTTTCACTTATTTACCTATGCACGGATTTCGGTCAAGTGCGATCTGTTTGTGAGAGCAAAGTGATTACTGCACAGTTCAAAGTTCGATTATATGTGTTAGGGTGGAGTGGACCTAACATAATTTGCATCTTGGAAAGCTCCATTAGCCTCCGAGATTTAAACACTGAGATTCATTGGAGAGGAATACTGTGGCCTTTGAATATGCAATACGAGAAACCTGAATGGGCAAGAACGTTGAACAACATGAATGTTTGTAGCCGCTGCCAGTTTTTGCTCAACTTTAAAACCCAATATAGCCTAGAAACGTATTTGCTTAATAAAATTATGCCCCTCTGATTCAAGTTAAGAGCAAACAATTGTGATAATTGAATGCTAATATGTCAAGGAACTTCGAAGCTGATATGCTTCGATATGCTGATATGCTGATATGCTAAAAAAGTAACTACTTGTATAAATATTATACTAGATTGTAAAATAAAAATATGTTTGTAAAATCAATACCGTCCTTTTTTGGCCTATTCAAGAGCACTTCAAGCAAGGTGCCTTACGGTGTTTCCATCGCTTTGGCCATAGACGCTTCTGCCACCACCACTGCCACCACCAGGTTGGCGGTCGCCGCCAGCTTCACATTTGTCTGTGTCACGCCGGAGCCCTGTCACAAAATCTGACGCCTTAAACAATCACACAGGCTGCACATAGAATATCCAACTATGCTGGATTCGCTCAAATTTGGCGCGGGGATCAGTCATTGCTGGAACGCTAACCTTCTGAAAGTGGCTATACCAGTCGTAAACTCATGCCCATCCAATATGCACACCCGGCCAAATGCGTGTTTCACAGTTCCTTTATCAAAACTCTCGCACTTCGGAAACCACTCACACCTGAATGGAATCGGTATGCATCTTGAATTCCATTTCCCGAATTTCATTCAGCCGCGTTTTTCGACATCACGTGCGGCTCAGCGTCACAGAGCGCTCCATTGGCACATGAACTCTCTGGGGCCGACAAACAGAGCATCTCACTCAAGGTGCCGACTGAGATTGTAGTACAAGGGGCCAGCCTCAGTCAGAACGACAGATACTGGCACATTCGAAGAAGTCACGGAGATCGCACATGTAAATGTACCGCATTCGGTACCGGCTCAGTACCGAACGACAAACATTGAGTGGGCGCTATCAAGCGACCCCAGTGGCCAGTCATGCCGGTGACCTAATATGCTATAATTATCCATTGCGAAATAATCTAAAACTGGTTTGGACATTGCTGAATGGGTTCTATCAAATTCATGTTTAATGCACGAGAACAACAAATGTTCACGCCAAAAGGATTGCATTAACAAATTATCGTGCTGTTTTAAATACTGTGCCATCAATCAGTAAGAATTAAAATATGTGACAAATATGTAACTGAGAGAAACATATCCCCCATCCTAGCCCAAAAGTCTTAGAAGAACAGTTCACGTGGTAATGCTTCGGCGTTCTTGTAAAGACCATGCTCTTTGATGTGTGCGACGTCCAGCAGAGCTCCCATGTCGGGTGCGGCCAGCGCCATGTTGTGACGAGACTGACGCCTGTCTCCGTCTGTTGGCAGGTTTGGCACGACATCGATAACGTGCTCCAGAAGAGCGGACACTCGCTCTACATGCCTCCGGCAGCCGAGTACGAGTTCCCGGCAGCGGCGGCAGCGGCGGCGGCGGCGGCGGCGGCGGGGGCGGGGGCGGCCGGCACGCCGGAGCTGGCCGAGTCGCGGCTGGCCGGCCACGGTCCGCCCGGGGCCTACCCGAGCGGCTGCGGGCCGACACCGCCACACCCGACACATCCATCGGCACACGCGCCATCAGACTTCCCCGGCTACCACTCCCCGCTGAGCCAGCAGCAACAGCAGCAGCAGCATCAGCAACAACATCAACAGCAGCAGCAACAACAGCAGCAACAGCAGCAGCAACAACAACATCAACAGCAACAGCAGCAGCAACAGCAACAACAACAGCAACAACACTACATGAGTCACATGGCTGTCACCAGCTCAGATAGCTCATACGACCCTACCGCACCTGCCGCCGGCCGGCCAGCCGAGTCCTTCTACTCGGCAGCCCACAAGAGCGTGGTGCCGTACTCGCCGACCCCAGTGAAGGAGGAGTACTCCGGTGTGAAGTCGGAGGGTCCGCTCTGCCCCACCTACGGCGACCTGAAGCACGAGGCGGCGGCGGCAGCGGCGGCGGCGGCCGGCTACTACTGCACGGCGGCCGCCGGCTACACTGAGGCCGAGACAGCAGCCATGTACCCGATGAACGGCCGCCAGTACTACGCCGAGGCCGGCTACGACCAGTCGATGGCCCAGTCACAGCTCACCATCGAGGCCACGGCCACGTTCCAGTACCGCGAGTGGTACCGGTACAGCGTCAACAACAACCTGGGCTGCCACGGGCCGGTCGACCCCAGCGGCTACCCGCTGCCCGGAGGTCTGGTGAACGGCGCCTACCCGCACTTCATGGCGGGCGGCGGCGCCGGCGGCGGTCCGGTGCCGCTGCCGGGCACCACGGTCCCGGCCAAGCCGCGCCGCCGCCGGCCACGCGCCAAACGGAAGGTGGTCATCCACACCTGCACACACCCCGGCTGCACCAAGACCTACAGCAAATCGTCCCACCTGAAGGCACACCACCGGACGCACACGGGCGAGAAGCCGTACCAGTGCACGTGGAAGGGCTGCGGCTGGAAGTTCGCCCGCTCGGACGAGCT
>JARFNZ010169235.1:0-16658 GCA_031763405.1 Balanus nubilus
CGCGAGGGCGACTTGCTGACCCGCGCCGGCGACCGGCTCGATCTGCCCGGAGACTTGCTGACACGGCCCGGGGACCGGCTGGCCCGCGCGGGCGACTTGCGGCCGAGACTCCGGGACCGAGAGCCCTGTGGAGAGGTTCGGTGTTGGAATGAACAGAGTGCAGACAAGGGGCTGAACATAGTCCATAAATTGATGACATAAGAGCAGAGAGCTGCATGGCAAACCCAGCCCCATCAAATGTTTGGCATTCAGAAGTGATGTCACTAAAGAACAAGCTGTGGTCTTTAACATAAGAGAGCTAGCTCCCACTTCTTGCTATGAGCTAGCTATCTCACTATTCACAGTGAGCTAGCATCCTAGCTCACACTATCTTACTAATGCCCCTAAATTACATACCAGAAGCTCCACTTCGAGCCTTCACATTGTTTAAACTCACAATAGATAAAATTTGCAAATTACCATAAAATAGGCTTATTTTCATGTACCTACTACAAAAAAAAATGGGTAGGGTTAACCCAGGCAGCAATATTCTAGGCCTTCATTTCAGTGACATGTATTACAGCTTGATTCAAAATACCTTTGTGATTCAGGTATGAGCTATGCAAAGTCAAAGAATTTAAGTATGGAAGATGACATAAAAGTCATATGAAAGTGTCATGCACACAATCTTATTTTTCAACCAGATATTGTTCAAATTACTCACCCCTGCTGGCCTGCCACGAGATGGGGTTCGAGACCTTGGCATCTGAAAGGAAAAGTTAAATTGGTAATCCACAAGCTTTCTGGGTATTCAATCATCACAATCAACTGATCATGCATTCAGCTACTGGTCATACATGGCTGAACCATTATGATCAACTACAACAATAATGTCTTACTTTATATATATATACTGTTCCTCCATGGCCACATTCTTGTCTGTCCTCCATAATCACAATCTGTGTGAAGTCTGAGGCTATTGAAGGTGCAAATTTTATAGAAGCTTCACATTAAGTGCTATCCGAAGATACTTTCAATATAAAAGAACTGTCAAATGAAATATTGCTGATAAATTTAGTATGTGCTTAAATTTTCATAGCAAATAGTTTTAAAATCCTCCAAACTACTGTGAATCCAAGTGATTTATATGGACAGACTGGCATGTCTAGACCCAAAGCTTCTCATCCCCCTTCTGGGGGTGGGAAGCATTGGGGTTAGGGCATGGTTGGCAAAGTTGCTGTTTCCTGGTATGCATTTTGTACTCTTTGAGAAGGGGAATATAAATATAATTAAATAAAATTTGATTAATAATAATATTTGATTCAATTCATCCAACTAGATCATGCTCTGGAGACCCAAAGCCCAGAATACAAAAGACTACAAAATGCATACCAGCAAACAGCAAATTTGCCACCCATGGGTTAGGGATGCCAGTCTTGTCCATGCAAATCACATGTCAGTGGTAGTAGAATGACTTTTTAAGCAATTGTTTTCATAAGAAATGAATGATAAAGACAAGTTTTACTGCAGCCACTCTGCTTTAATATCAAAAACATTTCTTAGATAGTGTTCAATATAAGTTTCCATTAAAATTGCACCTTCAATTTCCTCAGGCTTCACACACAAGATTGTGTTTGGAGGATGGACAAGAACACATCTGATGTCTTTGAGTCGACCTAATAAAATAATGGAGGGCTCAGGTGCAACAGCAGCATGTCAAACAGACTCAGGAGGGAGCCTCATGAGCATCTGCTCCCTTGCTTTCCAATCCCACCTGAAAACAGGTTGTTCCTGGGGAGCGATATGGTGCAGGGGTAGGAAGTGACACGGGGCCAAATCCCTGAGTGACTTTTGAAAAAGTTGATTGGCCCCATATAACCCTCGGAACAGGGTGAGATTTCCAATTAGCACCTGAGCCCGGTTTCACCAAATTTACGGATTATGTCAGGGAGTAGATCGTAAAATATTAACCAATCAGCAGCCTCAGATGATTGTGGGTACATACATCTAAGGCTTCTGATTGGTCAATATTTTACAATCTACTCCCTGACGTAATTCGTAATTTTGGTGAAACCAGGCTCTGGTCCCAAGAGGATATGGTGCTTGGTTCACCAAACAAACCAACCAGGTTGTTCCAGAATGTGCAGACAGCAAATTTGTTGGATTCGCCAGTGAATAAGCTGTGTTGCCAAACTTGCCCAATGTTACTTGCAACACTAACACTGGCATGTTCCATCCGCATCACATTTCATATTCTTCACATCTTTGGTTGGATTGCAATTAAACCAAAACCCAACAAAAGGTGTGGGAAGAAATCCAAACTTTGTGGCAGGGAGAATGATAACTACAAAATAAAACAAGTGAATAAAAATAAATGATAATCCTATTACCTCATATGCCTTGAAATGAATTGCATCACATATTTCACCTTGGCAACTCAAACTGCAACATCACATTAGTTGAGGATTGGAATTTCAGACCTTTAAATCTGAGTCGGGGCTTTGTTCCCGTGAATATAACAAAGTAACAAAGACATATCTCACCATTGAACAAATCATATAACATCAAATTAGTTACAGCCATTCCCTGTCTTACCTTTCTAATCCAATAAAAATGCAACCACGGTACCACGACGCCGACAACAGTCCGGCGGAAAATAGACAAATTCGGCGTTCCAATGGCGGTCACTGAGCGGCGTCGTTTTGAACCCTCGATTCTGATTGGTGCAGAGCTGATAATTGCCCGCCGGGAGCAGCGGGAGCATGCGTAAACTGAGGAGTAGTGGGGAACCGTATCGCGCGTGGCGGGAAGGTTGATGACCTTGATAAATTTACTCCAGTGGGAATCCGCAAATGATAACGTTCTCCGTGCGAAAAATGTTTTATATAGCAACTTCTATTCTGAAGCAAGCGTTTGCTGCTAGTGCTCATGAAAACTCCGCGTTCCCAGCAGAACGCCAATTTTAACTCGCGTCAATTCTCTATTTCCGTAGGATAGAAGGGTCTCCCTGGGCACGGCGGATCCAGGGGGAGGGGGCGTGGGGGCATTAGGGGCGAATGCCGTCCACACGTCCTGATCTAGTAGGAAACCTAAGCAACTTAAAGTTTGTTTTTAAAACGTTTAACAATGCAAGAAGTGAAATCCGATGAGTTCTGTGAATTATGTGAAACTTTTTTGGGCGTATGCCACCCCCCGCAGCGCCCGAGACCGTCGTTCTGGAATCTGGATCCGCCAGTGGCCCTGGGTACAGGCGGGCGCAAACCATTACTTCCACGTTCATCCCAACAACCCTATCACCGCCATCGGACTCTGGTCAGAATAAATAAACAGTTGTACCAGTCGGTGTCAGAATGGGCAGCCCACATTCTGGAAGCGGAAGGCGAGATTCGTCCTTGGTAAGGTGTTCGTACCTAGTAATTGTTGAGATAGTACCGTTCATTAAATCGGGTTCCCTTGGTTAGGTTTTTGCCCCTTTATGACCCTGTAACTGTAACGGCATGGCATCACGAGAGCCGAGAACCACACCGCGCAATGTGTCTAGCCTGTGGGCAAACCGTCCAACACAACGAACAAACGGTGGCCGCATTCCACAGACAAAAATGTTCATGAGACAGGCGAAACATGTATTCATTTCCACTCGCGGACGTAACAAACGACCACAATGCGTGGTTAATAGCCACAAAACGCGGGTGAAATGGTTGATGACCGATGCCGTGGCACCTCCGCACCCGCGCAGGCCAAGTGTGGGCGACACCTAAAGCACACTTCACATTCAGATCCCGCAGTCCCAGCACCGAGCTCCAGCATGGCCCGAAGGTCCCGATACCGGGAACGGCAATGCCACCTCGCTCACTCGCGGGAGTGAGATGGTGTGGGATAGTGGTACAAAATCCAGAAGACCTCAGACAAAGACAAACTCGACGCTCGCAGCAGCAGCCGCACGCACGCATTAATACCGCGACAGTCAACAGCAAGAGCTATAAAAATACAGCCACGCGCGGCTTGACAACTGCGCATGCATGCCTGCGGTTACACCGCAAGGGTCGTATGGATACGCTGAATTATGTAAGACATCACGAAAGCATCACCGAAGCACCAGACACCGGCCAGCCTACCTATGCACTCAGAAATTCGGATGGCGGTGACAAGACACCTTGTGACACAACGTTCCCAACACTATGGCCGACGTCAGATGACAAAATGTCGACACGCAGGCAACCGAGACGGAGGACGACAGGCTGTGGTCCTGGAAAATCTCAAACACGTTACGAAGTGATCCGTCTAAACCGCGCTGGCGAAGGTCGGCACCAACACGGGGCATTCGAAAACAGACTACGCGAGACCCGGTGGCAGGCATTCGCCACGGCGCCCTACCCGACTTGTCACAAGCCTTGCCTCGACCCGTCCAGGTTCAAGCTCCTTTCCACCGAAGCCGACTCCGCACCGGCAGTATCCTTCCATTGGAGATCTGGGGAGATGTTTCCTCCGACATGGTTCCGAGGACTAGGCGAAAGTCGCGTATTGCAAGCATTTTCGTTATCACTCTGCGTTCTAATCCCGCCAGATGCTGATAAACTTTCTATACAGTCTTGGCTATGCCAGGGCCAACAAGTCGAATACAACGAACCTAGCGGTCAAACCGCCGGCCCAATATTGTCGATCACGTCGTTCACAAGCCTTGCTGTAACCCGCTCCGTCCACCCCGTACGCATGATCTCGTCTGTAGCACAGCCACTGTTCCGCCCCGGTCCGGCCTGCCCGCTGTCACTGCCCCAACTGCCGCGGCCTCCGACTTCCACATGTAAAGCTCTTCAAACAGGTCGCATATTTATAAAGCCCTCAATCATGCATGCCGCGCTCGTCCCATAAGGACTTCAAACATCCGCATCCGCAATGAACTTATTCCACGAATGTTCACCGCCACACTTGAGTTTCTCATCGACTTGCCCGCCTACAAGCCGAGACGCATCTCACTCACACCTCACCTCTCACCAGCTCTCACATCTCACCGCACCTCCCACCGAGAGATCACGCCGCGCCCCGCGCTGCATCGCGTCGCCCGGTCTCCTTCTCC
This sequence comes from Balanus nubilus, assembly GCA_031763405.1. Taxonomy (NCBI): domain Eukaryota; kingdom Metazoa; phylum Arthropoda; class Thecostraca; order Balanomorpha; family Balanidae; genus Balanus; species Balanus nubilus. The sequence continues at coordinate 5,054 of JARFNZ010169235.1, forward strand.
ACAGCACCGCTCATTTCTTGGTCAGCTGGTTTAGGAACTCCAGCTCGCTGATGGTGTTTCTCGTGAAGCTGTCCATCTGCGCGTCCGGCCTCTCCACCTGCGGCGGCGGAGGCATGTCGAGGAAGTTGAGACTCTGCGACAGGTTGCTCGACAGATGCCCCTCGATGGCGTGCTGATTAGCCTCCGACTCGGACGGAAAGTTGAGCATGTTTAGGTCTGCCGAGTTGAGCTGGTTCAGGTCCAGCTCTATGTTGGATGAGCTGACCGGTCTCTGTGTATCCAGATCGAGCAGTTGGTGTGCGCTGGAGTGCGGCGCCGCCGCAGCGCCCAGTGGTGAGGCCGGCGCCACTCCGGGCTGCTGCGGCGACCGTGCTGCCCTCTGCGCGCCCGGGTACATGGCCGGGTACTCCTGCTTCACCAGATCGGCGGCGGCCGGTGCGCCGAGCCGCGCCGCGTACGCCGCCCTCTGCTGCAGCTCGTAGGCGGTCGGCTGTCGGACGATGCCGCCCCCGGACATGCTGGTGGGGGAGACGATCCCCTGCGCCGGCACGTCGCCGCCCGGGTACATCGGCTCCGGGTCTGCGGGGAGAGGGGCGGAGTTAACGGGGAGGTTCCAGGGAGTGGGTCAAGGGGGGACAGTCGTAGCCCGGGGGGGGGGGAGGGGGGGGGGCACAGCGACGCATGCGTGTTAGAGACGATCCAAGAAGGGGTCGTGGAAAGCAGACGGTAAAAAGTCCAGTTAACTTTCGAATCACTAGACTGAGTTGGTATAGACAGTCATTCATTTTCAAGTCACATTCTTCTTTCGCAGTGAATTCATCAATTGATGTCCTACAACGTGAACTGGTCTTCAAGTTATTGAAAGTAACCTCATCGACCAATCTACAACCCAACGTACCATTCACCAAAGATGTATCAGAAAATCTACGACAAGTCAGTGTCTCATTCACAAGCGATGTACCAACCACGAACAAGACCTGCTGAGCACGCATTTTCCTTCCACAATCTGGACAATCCACAGGGTGAAAGCATGGGAGCTGAGCACAAAGCCTGCTTTGTTGTCACCGCCCGACCATGCGGCGACCCAGAACAGCATATGGGACCGGGGACTCTGGAGCAGGCTCTTACCGATCGGTTCCGGTTTGATGTGCTTCAGTCGGTGTCGCGAGGCTGCCTTCATCTTGGGTCGAGCGCCAACGGCATCAAACGACTGCTGACCTGAAAACGGAGACAAGAAAACGTTACTAAAATCCCCCAAAGTAACGGTCAACCGGACTCGCAAAGACGCGTTGGGATTTCACAAAACCTCTTAACTGACATTTCACAGAAATCCGAATTGTCGCTCAGTAATCCCGGCCGACGTCTGCTTGGGACTACTTTGGCTAGCTGTGGCCATTTTTGTCCACACCGCACCGCTCGCGCATCATCGATCATGCATCAACATTCCTGGCTGGCGTAAACACCACCCGGCCACATCCTGGAGTAATCCCCATGAAGCGCGCCCGGTCGTCCACTTCGGAATTCCCCACTCTGACCGGCCCCACAACGGTCAGCGCCCACCGCTCCACCGCCGGCTATCTGCCCAACTCATCGCGGACGGAGGCGGGAGATAGCACCCTTTGCGGCGGCCACCGCCCCCAGCCAATCCGCACCTCACGCGTGGCCGATATTCCCCGCCGGAAGTGACCGGTGAGGCCTCCGAGCACCGGATATCGGTGACAGTCACCACCGCCCGCTGTCGCCGGACATCCTCACGAAGGCCGTCAGCCGAGGTGGGGAAGGCCGCGGCGGCGGCGAGGACCGGTCGGTGGCCGGGGCAGCCCAGCCCGCCGCCGCCGCCGCCGCCGAGAACCGGTTTGGGCGGCGACACCGGGCGAAAGCGGACACATCGACGGGAAGCCCGCGCCGAATCGGCCGGCCGGTCGGCTCGGGAGGCGAGCGGCCGGGGACGGAGGAGCCGCAGCCGACGGCACACCGCAACGGCAGAGTGGCCCGCTTCACATCCGGGATGTCATCCCGACATGCGAGACCTCCGCCTCCACCTCCGCCTCTGTCTCTGCTTTTAACAACACACCACACTGCACCAACAACAGACAAACCCGCCTGGCAACAGGCGGCGGCGGTCCCGCGACGACTGATATCTGGCCAAACGCCCGTCATGCTGAATTCTCGGAACACTGGGAAAAGCCGGCCTCGCCCAGCGCGGCGGCCGCTGGCTGGACACGGTCCGTCACCCGCCTACCTTCGCCGTCTGTGAGGTTCTCGGCTAGAAACCGATGCAAGCGGTCCGAGTTGCGAGCCATCTTCCGTTTCTTCTCCTCAATGCCGTCTGTGGGAAGAGGAGGAGCAAATATCAAGGTCTGAAATTACCAATGTAAATATTGATTGCTGATACATGTATATTATATGTACTCCTTTATGGTGATCATGCATTTTCCTTCAATGATTACCTACAGTAATTTTCTGCAATCAATGTAAGCATTTTGTATTACCACACGACTACTTGCTCCAAGTAAGACTGGTCAACAGACCAAAAATCCCCGGATGTTGGTGAATCATCACATCTTAAAGAGATGACTCACCAACATATCACCCCACACTGGATGACCGACTACAGTGACTTCCCCAATCACAACGGCCTGGTCCGATCCACGGCCACGTGTCGCGTTCTCAGCCGCGTGCTCCAGTGCCCACGTGTGCCCGCCACGCGTCTCGGTCCTTGGACCGCGTCCTCAGAGTCGCGTGGCGTCCACTCACCGCAGTCGACCGGGGTCAGTGTGAAGGCGCGGGACTCGCTGTACTGTTTGTCCGAGGGCCGCTTCAGCTGGATTTGAACCCGCACAGGCGTGTCCAGCTGTAACGATGAACAAGGGTCAGCAGGGAGGCTCAGTCATCGTGATTGGTTACCAGGGGGGTTTGAATGCGATTCATACACGCAACTTACGCAGGAGAAACGCATCGAGACACGGGAAAGAAAGTCGAACATCTGAGAAAAACTCTGACACTTTTGAATGAAATCTACAGAATTTGAATTATTGAACGTTTGGGTCCATTTAATTACTCTCTTCAAATGCTCTTACTTCTCCTTACTTCTTAGTTCTTACTAGAAATGATACAGATGGCGTTCCGTGGTTCAAGGGTCACCCTGCTACCAACGGTAGGAGGGACGACATTGAAATAATGTGGCACTTCAAATTATCCTCACGTCTCATCACATTAAAAAGATAATTGGGAACATAAAAGTAAACCCTCCATTTTGCCATCCAATAGCAGTACCGAAAGTAAGCAGCAGGTATATTCCATGCTCCCAGGCGTTTTGCCCTTTGCATGCAAATTGTGGCAAAGGACAATGTGGCAAATGTGTTATAGTACTTTTGAGCATCCCGACTCATTGGTCCCCACTTCTTCAGGTGTGAGCTTTTTCTGTTGGTCAGGGGGTTAGAATACCGTGGAAATGCCCAAAGATCCTTCAGCATCCTAGATCCAGGGTCCAAGGATCCATGTAGAATTCCAGGCGTTTTCAAAGTACTTTGATTTTAAAATGAGCAAAACAGTCTCACACACAAAGGAGGGATCTAGACGCAATACGCTGCAACACAAATTAGTGCTGTATCGCCTTTATTGTAGTCAGAATCTGGATTCAAGGCTTGATACATCTGGGATCCAAGCACACGTATGGCAAGAACTCACGTCAGGGTTGGCGTATCGCGGCGTTTTGAAGCAGATGGCCACTTGTTTGTGAACGTCCGCGGGTAGGAACTCTCCGAAACCCTCCCAGTAGAGGCGGTTGTCGCGCACCTCGAAAAAGCGAACCTCGATGTCGTCTGTGAAAATAAACTCGGGTCATGGTAGGCACAAAAAACTCGGGTCAGCGCGTGCATGCAATTGAATGGGCAATTCAATTAACTTCATGTTTTCAACAGACATGCTTCGCATCAGGCATGGATCACCGAGAGGAAAATATCCCGATTCCCAGGCAGCTCTTTCGATGAAAAAATAGACCAATTTATCTCTCAGTGGGGAGCCATTGAGTCAATTCAACGAAACCGACTGACGGTGAGCTAACACCCTTGTAAAAGAGCTGGTAAACCACATAACAACATCTCTCCCCCAGCCACCGCGCTTTTTTTTACCAACGATGGCGCCACCAGTAGGGATCCCCTGCCACCCTACGGCTAGGTGGCGCCACTGTACCCTCGAAGGGTACCCAATACACGCTGGTGCCCCTCGAGTACCGTTATAACGGGACAGTGGCAAGCAACAACAGGTAGGGAGGGGTCATGGGAGACAGGACAGAAGGGTGCCGCCTAGCAAGGTGTTTTTAGGGAGCTGTACAACGAGCCAGCACACATGTTTTCCAGCGGACGGCCGAAAACAGTGCAAGCACAAAATGTATTCTGAACCTGTGGCCCGCAACGCGTATACTCGCAAGGACGTGATTTTCATAGCGTCTAATTGCATCATGATTTATTATTGTTTTAGGATCCGATCTAAAATGAATAAGCACTCAAACCACCATTCATACAGATTAGATGTGAATCATTCTTCCGACGAGATCGGTCCATTCGACCTGACAAGCATTGACTTTACGGTCTACGAAGCACCACCAGTTTGAGGCTTTTAACGACGTCCACAAAAATAAACCGGACAATATCGTTACGCTCACAGCCCGCGTCTTTGAGCGGTACAAGCACAACATGCACGTGAGCAGTGTCAGAGCCCAATTCGCCCTCTCATCCACTCCCGATAAAGTCCGATACAGACGCGATACAGACGCGATACAGACGCGATGCAGACGCGATGCAGACGCGATACAGCGGCGATACAACGCCGATACACCGTCATAAATAATAATACTAACGGACGGGGCGTGACACAGGCACAGCACGGCTATACCAAGGACAAACCGAAGGCCCGTCTGTTCAGCCCCGCGCCGCTGACAGCTGTTCTCCGAAACAAAACAACGCCGGCTGTTCGAACCACGTGGAGGCCCCCTGGGCGCACACATGACACTGACTGTGAGAGAAGGGGATAAGTCATGATAATTCCCCGCGTTACTATTCAATGTTCAATGTGGGAGACTGGGAGGGTATTAATGCTGCGTAGAGAAGAGCAAATCGGTCAATAAACAACTAGGGAGAATCAAAATAAATCGCCGAGTGATGTTTACAAAGCCCAGCGGTGTGTCAAACGATCCGACCAATCAAAAAATAAACCAACAACCTATCACCGGTCTCAATGACCTTAACTAACTGGATAAGTGCAATGCAATAAACAATGTTATTGACCGTCATTTATGAGGAATCGCTGTCATGCCGTTATAAAACCTTTTCATCTAATGACAAGTTCATCTATGTAGAGAAGGCATGAACATTGAACACAAGCCTAATTTGTGCGAGCCTTTGCCATTGCACGCACCAATACGTCACTGATTATGGGATAGGCAGAGAAACTGGAAAATAACGGCAAACTGTGTCCCCTGTCAACGTGTCTGACGCAAGTCCAATACGACGAACATCAAACATCGGTAGGCTGCGCTATTTTTATTGTTGTTGATTGCTAGATCGGAAAACCCCGATTACGCAATGAGTGCCTTGCTTCACAGTTCACGACTGGCTGTAAGGGTTCGATCGACATTACAGAACCTTGTTTCCATCGCAATTTTTGTCGTACCGCCTGACCGCAAAATGTTAATGGCCATTCATTCGCTGCAGTCGGGGCATCCCACAACATGGTAAGTTACATAACTATTCACCGCACCACGCATTTCGCGTTGCACCACGATGTGAACAATTAACGTCTGCGAAACGATCGTGTCTTTAACGACTTTGTGCTGTACGTGCATACTATGAAGGGGTCCTTCCTATATCAATAGCTGACAGTATTACAGTATTATATATAAGTATCCGTCCAATATTTGGAGAGCTCGGTCGCTATTGGCAAACAACTGTCAGGGAACATGCCATTTCATAGTCATTCGTGCTTGTCCTGGTGGTTTTCTGGCTTCGAAGAGCATGATAAATCCGCGGAAACTTAACGGTATTCGTCAAATGTGTCAATGCAGTTGTACTTAATACTGTTTGCCCGCAATCTTGCAAAGAACGTGTTGCAATAATACTTAATAACACCAGTTATTTGCACGCCAAACAAGCTTTTTCCTTGACTGTCGCGGTTTGTCGGGGAGAAGGGGCACCCTCGCTCAGGTAACAAGTGGAAAGGGTAACAGATTGCCAACGCCCTTAATGAGAAGACAGCGGGGAGAAAGTAGCCCTCATCCTTAGAGGGAAAAGGTATCGGCATGTCTTCCCCTTCAGTATGTGTGTATCGGGGGGGGGGGCAGGAGATAGCGGAGTCCACTCACCTTTGGTTACTTTGTCACACAGCAGGATGATGTCCCGCCCTCCGGCCGCCGACGCCGAACAGTCCGACATCTTGTATATCACCAGGTCACACATCGACTCTGAAAACAGCATCAGCACCGATGACGTCACCAGACCGCGGCATCCTCGACCGTCGGGAGAGATCCCGGGCCGGGCTGTAAGTTGTAACAGGCCCGGAAGGCCGGACCCCGTTACGACACGCGGGAATTCCTTCCAGTGACGTCACCAGAGTCGTCACAGCAACTCTCCGCGGCCGGAGAGCGCCCCAAGAGGCCGTGATGCCACCGATATAAATGGCTGAATGAGTGACGGGCCAGTGACGTATACACTGCCACTGGACGAGAATATTGCACGACAAAACCGACCGCATGAGGTGAAAAACCCGCAGAAACGTAACGGCCCTGGTGGCGGATATAAGGACTGACGGGGTGCTATGCTCTGATGAAAATGATTGCAAATCGTACAACTCAGGAATATCCCAGACACTAGTAAATTATTTCAAATGCCCATGAATACTCGGGTACTATAAGTTGACGTAAAGTAACATCGAAGACGGGAATGTACCAAAGTACGTTGGGATTCAGTCTTCGCTGCAAAATAGTGAACCATTCATTTCTAGAAAATAATGAACACAAATAAGCATTTAAATAATACTGCAGCAGTGTTCGCTTCGACAATTTATCAAATAGCTTTTCGTTATTTGCATTTCAAATTCCTTCAACATTCAGAAATGTTGCTTCGCCACGAATCACGATAACGCCGGATTCGCAACCGAAATCTCACTGACATTTTCCTATTTCGCAGGACGCCAAATCGCCTGTACATGTACAAAAAAAGTCGCGTTTAGTACCATCCCTACCCAAGGTTACATCTTAACTACAGCTTGTACAGCCCTTTGTGCGTACAGCAAGATCAGCACCTTTGTGCGTTAGAGATAATGCAGCATTGGAACTGGTCAGGACGGCTTAGCCAGGGCTATCGACCGCCAGGTCCCGGCTGAGCCGGCAGCCGCAGAAGGTCGGCCCGGCTGGTTGCCATGCTAAAATGTAACACTAATGCAGATACCTCCACACCAGCCAAGCAATCAAACCATGCACTTCGGGGAGCAGCTCGTATACGATTTTCCATACAATAATGGGTTTTACTAGGTGCCGCAGTAATCAGGCAAATTAGTACCATCTAATCACTACCATTACCTTTATCATTAACACGTCAAAGGCACGAGAGTACTTATGATTATGAAACACTGGCGTAAAAATTCACAAGGCCGAAATAAACATGAAGCCTCGACAAGCGCCGGGCAGTGTGGACAGCATAGAGCGTGCAGGGCAGGCGCACAGAAAGCGCTAGAACCCCAGCGCACGTCATACTCACTCTCACTCTTGTCACTCTCACTCTTGCCTCACTCTTGTCACTCTCACTCTCGTCTCACTCTTGTCACTCTCACTCTTGTCTCACTCTTGTCTCACTCTTGTCATACTCACTCTTGTCGAAGATGGGGTCGGAGACCACCGGCGTGAGCGGAACCACGAACTTCCCTGGCTCGTGGCCCTCGACGAACACTTGGAAGCAGAGGCGCACTGTGTTCAGGTCGATGGCCGTTGGCTGTAGCCTGTGATCGAACCCGGCTGAAATAGGACCGGGCAATGTTAGTAGGGGGAGCGGACGGCAGGGTGTGTGTGTGTGGGGGGGGGGGGGGAGGGGTCATAATGATCCCCCCACCAACTCGAAAACTAAGAAGTATAGAAAGACTCGGAAAAAAACGATCGAAGGCTATACATAATGGCGTTCGAAATTACTAAGGAAATTTTTGGGTCAGGTCAATATTGAGGTCACCAGAGGTCATGAAGGTCAAATTAATAAGTACACATTATTAAACAAGGATATCTAGATCTCAAATACATGTTGGTGGACCAGTGTGGCATATTAAATACATTTAATGGCATTTGTTTGCTTATACATAGTCAACAAAAATATTGCAATTTAAAAAAGCCGTGTAGAATGCACATTTGCATATTTTAAAAGCCCTTACTCAGGCAAACATAAATATATTTAGTTGAACTTTGGCTTAGAGGTTGCTCATAAGATATTCTTCAATCCGTGTACCGCTTTTGAAAAGTTATGAAAAATCCTATCTCGAAAAAATGAATAAGACCAAACCTCAAAATTTTCGAAATGTAAGATAGTCATTTGGAAGATGACGTCATTTCCTTTAAAACTGTAAACAAAATCAAACCTCGATGTTTTTTTAGTGTTCAAATATCCATCATGTTTACGCCCAAAATTGCGTGATATGACGTCATTCATTTTATCCCCAAGGATCAGATTTATTTTATTTAAACATTGTAATAACCAGTGTCTGTAAAACCAGCAGCTCCTTAGCAAACTTTCCTACAGGCCGGAATCGTACGCCGTTGGGCATCTCCACCAGCTACAACGTAGTAGCCAGCAATAGCTAGACGTCAGTTTCTGAGAACGGGGAATATATCTGTCGTCTATGAGATCGTCGAGATTCACGTCTGGTCAAAATTGAACAAGAAAGGGCCGTCGTAGACGGATTTTCTACGACCTGTGTTCCTCAATCTGGTCAGGTGTGTCATCGTTCTCTTTTTATATTCGATCTTGTTCTTTTTTAGGATTGTCGCAACATACTGGAAGATAACACCGAACCACTAGGTCTTCACGCACAGTAATGCCCCCACTCGTCCCTTCGCAGCCTTTAAATGAAGGAACTTTTCTCAGCCCCATCTTGGCCACTTCCGTGTCGCTTTTCCCTTGTCGGCATGCTCAGTTTTTTCCCGAGTCCCAAAGTTCTTCAAGATCTGGTATGCAGTTTTTAATGAAACTTTGAATATCTCAAGATTGGGCCCAAGCTGGCTTTTCGCCAATGACGGGTGATTTCGGCAAAGTTGGCCATCACTGCATGGGATTGCGTTTTGATTTAAAATCCCTAACAATGGAATATTAAAAATGCATTATTGAATTATGGTACATGTACAATTGCTCCGGCTTCCTATGTGCAAAACTATAACGACCTACAACATTTTTGGACATGTTTGAGAAACATGCAATCTTTGCGCCAATAAATAGCATGCACCCCTACAGGACGCATGATTGAATGCAACACGAGGTATTGAAAAGCTGCTATTGTTTTCAAGGTTTTAGAAAATATGGGAGAGGGGTTGAAATTTACCCCTCCCAACAATCAATTCAAGCAAAGGCGCGGGCTAACAATTACAACTGGAGTCTCATCCGGAAGTGGCCAGTTTGAGGCACCTTGTACACCATTTTACAGCGTGTGTTGCTTCTGCTTGAAGGAAGTTCGCACATTCTGGCAGGGACTGTGTCTCGGACGTTCACCTAATCTCAACAGGAGCGCTGCACAGAGCACTACTTCCACCTCATGAACCCACAGCCAGACGCTCTGAAAGGCTCCTGCGCCGTGGATAACAGCGTTCAGCCAGACCAGAGGCGAAAACGGTAACCGTGATTATATCACCTCAAAACTTTTGAGTCGGCTCTTCGAATAATCAGCAGAGTAAGGTAGTTTTCTCTTCAGTGGTTTCCACTGCACTTCCGCATGCGCTATTTGTCGAAACCTACCTATCTACCTTTTATTTCCTTTAGCGGGATGTCAAAACTTGCCAAAATGCACTACTTTTCGTCGGATTGTTCAATCTGATTAGCATTGTCTCTGCATTTGGCTCTTTCTACCCGTGATCACGTCTGAATCCATGGGAAACGTTTGAGTCTCTGTAGAATATCTGAGCCAGCCCTCTACCAGTCCGCATCACGAGCCGTCAATGTTTGAGCCAGTCCCGTCCCAGTCCGCATCACGAGCGGTCAATGTCTGAGCCAGCCCTCTACCAGTCCGCATCACGAGCCGTCAATGTCTGAGCCAGCCCTCTACCAGTCCGCATCACGAGCGGTCAATGTCTGAGCCAGCCCTCTACCAGTCGGCATCACGAGCCGTCAATGTCTGAGCCAGCCCTGAGAGAGACCCCAGTCCGCATCACGAGCGGTCAATGTCTGAGCCAGTCCCGTCCCAGTCCGCATCACGAGCCGTCTGTTCAAATCGTGTTGCTTAGCTCAGCAGACGTGTCCGACTCGGACCGCTGAGCTCGGCGACTGGCTCTCCGACTCCCCCCTGCCCCCCTCCCCCCCAGCTGCCCTCTCCAGCCTCCGAGAAGCGTCCACTCGAGAGCCTGAAATAGTCAGGAACAATTTGTCGGGTCCTTCGATTTAACTGAACACAGTTTAATTCGAATTAGATCAAGCATGGAGCTTAGCTTTTGGACGGCACGAGTAATGCGATGCATTACACCGAGTTGCTAGACTGGAAACATAACAAGGGATGTCTGAATTGTATAAAAAGTGTCGCGTTGTATTTCCAATTTGCCTCCTTATTCAGCAAGGAACGCGTCGTGTCACACCTTCAGTAGCACGAGTAGGGCGGTGCCTCGTGGGCGCTTGGCGGCCACCACTGGTGCTTTGCAGTTTGCCTTTTGGGCGGGTCAGCGTTGTCGGGGCGAGCGGGACGGCGCGACTGTCGGCGGCGGTTGGGGCGGACTGTTGGGAGAGGTGCCTAGGATAGCCACCAGGCTGTGCACCGATCCCAATGATTGTCTGCCATGTAGAATTGTGTTGGATTAAAATACACTATGACTATGACTATGGCCTTTCCTTGTGCTGCCGGGAGAGAGACGGGCGTACGTGTCACGCGCTGCACGACACCAACCGACACAATGACACCATGACCCCGTGCCAGGTGCTGAACCCCACGGTGGCCCCGAGCCCAGTATGGTGACATGCATCAGCAGCACGGGGCAGTCGGTAGGAGAGGGGAGGGAGGGGCGGCCCCGGGGCCTGGGGCCACGGCCGCCGTAGGGGTCACCGCAGGGGTCACTGCTGGGGTCGCCGCTTTTGACGGTTATTGGCCGCATTACCCGGACGGAATGACGCTAATTTAGTGCTGCCGGGACGGCTGACCAAATGTGTTACATGCCATATCGCGGTGCATGCCGCCTGCCAGTCGCCATGCCGCGGTGCATGCCGTCTACAGTCGCATGCCCGAGTAACAACATTCTACATACAATAGAATGTATACTTCTAGACTCTGTAAAGTAGACCCGTTGGGAGTGAAAAGAAGTACGTGATAGTTTCCTTTGACTCTCTCTCTCTCTCTCTCTCTCTCTCTCTCTCTCTCTCTCTCTCTCTCTCTCTCT